>JARVLU010000103.1:33256350-33270400 GCA_031762415.1 Simpsonichthys santanae | reverse complement strand
AAGAGTCCTCCTTGCGTTTGGGAGCCATAATGAAGGGCTAATGGCCTACTGGGATGCTAGTGACGCCATCCTCCTCCATACAGTACTGTATTCTTCTGCCGCTGCACCACTGCGTTACGATGTTTGACGTCGTAAAGCCGTCGTAAACGTAAAACCGATGTAACTGCGTAACATGAATAAGGGAGACGCGTCGTAACGTCGTAAGACGAGACCATTGTAACCCGAGGACTGCCTGTATACTACAGGGGGTGGGGCTTGTTTGCAATAGATGTATACTGCAGGGGGTGGGGCTTCCCAGGAGCTCTGCACCATGTCTCGTGGATGATGAAAGATGAGTGAAGACCAACATGATCATGAATGTCGATTGTTCAGCTTCGGATGGAGTATGCTGGCTCTTCAGGAGGATGAAAAATAAAAACGTCTATGAATCTTTTCTGAAATAAGATAGCTGTCCTCTCATTAATTTGAAGCTTCAGATAATTATTTATTTATTTGTTTATTTTTCCAGAGGCTCTAGACCAGTTTCTTATTGGCTGCCATAGTTACTTGACAATAAAAACTAATTTTGCACTTCCAAAAAACCTGATGAATGGCAGAAAACCAAATTATCTCTTTGACCCACTAATCTGTGCTTTTAGCTCTGGTCACTTTCTAGTCTTTTAGCAGGTACCAGTTTCTTTGTGTCTGTGTTTGTGTGCAGCACGGTGAATGCAGCTACTCCTCTCAGACTGAGACGCAGCATGAAGCAGAGCTGTCCACAGCGCTGGATGCTTTTCTTTTTCTCTGCAACATTAGTCAGAACAGACAACTCCACTGACACATCGCTGCTTTGAGATAGTCCTCACCGCTTGTTTGTCTGCCTCATCCTACTCACTGGATCAGTCAAACTGCTTTGATGAGGATGTGCGCAAAAGGCTTTGCAATATCCCAAAATCCCCCGGCAATTATAATTGCACGCCAGCAATGCTCGGGGCTTCTGCAGACTGAGTTGTGTCTAATATTTCTGTCAATCTATCTGCCAGACTTTTTGATCAAACCAGTTTGTGAGACTTTATGAAAATGTGTATCGTTACAATGACATTTTAATAATGCACCATTATATTGTCAAGTGGTGTGTTTCGGTGGTGCAGAGAGTAGAAGCTGTGTAAACGGCTGAAGCAGCGTCTCAGCAGCAGTAATTTCTTAAACTCCACGGAAAATAAAGAATAAATAAAATATTCTCTGAACTTCAACGGCTCAATATAAAGCCTTAAACATGTGCCGCATGGCACTTATTATTGACCCTCTGAAGCTCAGGTATCTCCTCCACACTCACCCACCGGCTGTTAACATTAAATAAGAAGAAGGAGTTTATATATTAAAATGTCTCGGAGCAATGTTGGGCTGGAAAATCCTTCAGTCACACATTCAGACCATCTGCAGCTCCGAACACTCCTCTACCTTCTATTATTCAAGAGTTTTACTGCAGACAATGCACTGAAGGAACGGTGCACCCCTGCCCTTTTTTCTAGCTTATTTTGTTAATTTCCATTTAAATCAACAGCTCAGAGTGAAAACGACTACACTGATTTCATTTGAAAGAGAATAAAACGGTGCCAATGATATGATCTGCCAAGTTTTCGGACTCCTCTGTCCACTAGAAGATGCTGCGTATATGTTTAACATTCTGTCTTTTATGCTCAGAGCCATGAATCAAAATGATGTTCAAGGTGGCTCTTCAAAGTTTAACAGGCAGATCTCTGACTATCTTTTGATGGGAAATAAAATCATACTCGTGTCAAATTCATCCAAGATTGAGTTCCTTTAATCGGTTCTGCTTTCCTGTGCAATAAAGAAGGAATTACCCATGCAAAGCAGAAATCATTTTGTTAAACATTACCCGTCGTGATTCATGGGTTCTGCTTCAGTCCAAGTTGGCATTCCATGTGTCAAATTAATCCACTTCTATTTCCAGACTGCTGTTTATGCCCAAGGCAACACTAAAAAATGGAAAATCTGAAGGACTACACTGAGAAAAGTAGAACAAATAAGGAAGAAACACATTTTAAATACAATCAAACACACTTGTGTCTGAGCTGAGCTGAGGCTGATATTTTGGTGTAAGATAATCAGAATCACATATATAAATATTTACTTTGACATCTTTGTTTTAACTTGTTTAAAAAAAATCTGTATTTCTCTATTATGATTGTCTATTGTTGATTGTCCAAGGAGAATCTATTGTTGCTGTTGTTGTCATCATCCTTAGTTTGTAGCCAGGTCTCTCTTGTAAATGAGTCCTCGAGGCTCAATGAGATTAACCTGCCTAAATAAAGGTTGAATGGATGAAAGTTGGAATGTTGCCAGACCAGTAAATCCAGAGCTTTTCCTGAAGACTCATCTCTTTGTTCACCATGACAAACTAGCAACACCCTTAATACTGAGGACGAGGCCCTGATCCACCTCCTGTTTCATCCTCCTGTTACTCGTAAAAAAAGATGCCCAGATACTTGAACTCCTCCACCTGAGGCAAAGACGCCACATGACCCGGAAGGGAAAATCATTTTGGGTTGCTAAAGGGGTCATAGGAGTTTGTGGATCTTAAGAAGGCTTTTTCATTTTCATTTTGGTCATTTACCCTTTATTTATCCAGGTAGTCTCATTGATCACGAGAACTCATTTTCAAGCAAGAGGAAGGGAGCAGATGGTGGGGGGGCCTTGCTCAGGGGCCCAGAGTGGGGTAAATGAGGGTGGAGGCAGGTGTGGGTGTTTCACCTTTTCCACCCACATTTTGATGTTGATAGTACCGGGAGTTGAACCTGCGACTTTCCGATCACAGGCCCATCTTCTCTAACCTCTTCACCACCACTCCCCAACAACTGACTGTGTTCCCCAACTGTGGGGGATTCTGAGGGAGTCAGGGTCATATTTAAGAGCTACCCAGTCCCTTTTGAACAGCAGCAGGAGCTGTGTGTACGTAGCACAAAGTCGAGCTCGTTATCTGTGCAGGTCAGATTATGACAGGGCCGCCCCTCGTCTTCCATCCTGTTTGTGGTCTTCAGTCTTGGAGAGGAGGCTGTCTGGTTTGGGAACCTCAGGGTTGCATCTTTGCTTTATGCAGACAATGTGATTCTTTTGGTGTCTTTGGGGAAAGACTGACCGTGTTCACTGGATGGTTTTCATCGAAGTGTGAAGCGACTGGGATGAAAACCTGCCCCTCTAAATCTGGGGCCTCAGTACTCAACTGGAAACATTAGGATGACTCAACCTGAGGAGTTCAACAATCTGAGTACAGTATCTTGTTCATGAGTGATGCTGGGATGTAGCTGGAGATGCAAAGACAGATTGGGACCTCATGTGCAGTAGTTAGGATGTTGGTCTCCAGTCTGTTGTGGAGAGGAAGAAGCCCCTCATTTGTGATTTTGAGCATGGATCAAAACAGAAATTGGTTGAAATTAGATTAACGTAGATCAAAACTCATGAAGCACCTTTTTAACTTCTGCAGGTTCTGCAAAATGCTTTACAGTTCCTCCTTCACCCATTCATGCATTTGTACACCTACATTTTTCATTTAACCTTTATTTATCCAGGTTAGTCTCATTGAGCCACGAGAACTCATTTTCAAGAGAGACCTGTTAGGGAGCAGATGGGGGTTAAGGGCCTTGCTCAGGGGCCCAGAGTGGTGCGAATGTTGTGGAGGCAGATGTGGGTGTTTCACCTTTTTCCACCCACATTTTTTGGATGTTGTCGGGACCGGGGCTTGAACCGGCGATCTTCCGATCACAGACCCACCGTCTAACCACTGCACCACCACTCCCAAATGGAACTGAATTGAATTTAAAAGCAACATATATGTTGTTGTATATTACATTCATGCCCAACAGATCTTAAGCTTAATTTTTATTTAGTTGTTTTGGGAAACTACACCTGCACTTTAGTTTTTGTGGTGGATTTTGTTGATCTATATTTTGTTCAGACTTTTTTCAATCTAAATAACAGAAGGATCTTTTTTATTGTTATACTTTTGAACTGAGTACTTTACTAAATAAAGTAATTGCAGTAAAATTAACCCTGTTAAGTTAATCTTGTCAAATGAATAACTATGATGTTTGGTTTTTGTTATATCACTAAATGTATCATCGTCAGAACGCTCTGAAATATCACAATATTATATTTGAGCCACATCGCCCACCTGTAATGTGAACCAACACGTGTGTATGTGTAGCGTCATGACATAATCTGCAGATTTGTTTTAATAAAACTTTATTAGACTGTTTTTAGTCGTCCTGTTTTTGTGCAGATACACACACATAAATACAGGTTTGGTGTGTACTGGTACTTTGGTTTTGGTGCAGCTGCCGTCACCCCCACACTTACTTTAAGTGGACATAACCCTCCTTAAACAGCAGTTTCTCATGTAGCAGGGTAGGAGGCTTTGTCAACTGGGAACCAAACTGATAAATAATAAAACTGTCACGTTCGATCATATTGATTCATGAAGTGAGTTCACATGTGAAAAAAAAAATGGTTTAAAAACTAAAACTGACACTTCTTTCTTAAATAAATGGTACAACAATAATTTCCGTTACATATTAAGTGAATTACCGTATGACCCATTTTTCTTTCCATTTTCTCTGCTGTGATGTTTGGAAAACTTTTACCGCTGACTTGAAACCAACCAGCAGCTCTTGAAGTTCCTGTTGTATCTGAACCGTTTGTTCTTGCTTTGCTTCATTTTACATCACATCGTCCATGTGTTTTTTTTTTTTGTTATACCAGTTGTGACAAAGCATTTTAAAGTATGTGCCTTCTAGACTTGTTGGGATCCAAATGAACGATGTGTCTTTGTTCTGATTGATATTCGGACCTCGGGGTTTGTACTGTGACAGTTCAGTACAAACACACAAACATTACACTTAGAATATGCACCAAAGTCAGTTTCATTGATTTAAGCTGTTCTGACGTGTTAACATTTCATATCAGGTTTTTGTTTTTGTTCAGTTCTACACAAGATGCAAAAAGTCTTTTTTACTTTACGTTTGTATTTTTACAGTGTCCACATCCTATTTTTACTCATTAACTGCTCTGGAGAGATCATAACTGAGATGTTTTAAAATCTCCACGTTTGGGTCGGTTAGGCCTCTGACATTGATTTTTGGAATATTAATTAGCATCAGCCTTTGCTGCATTTACATCCATGACTGAGCGATGGCTGCTGTTTGAGAGGCTGAGCTGCAGGATTCATGTGTGTTTGACATTTGTTTGCTTCCATCCACAAGTTTGTCTTTATTTTTTCACTTATTCTAACATTAGATAAGATCTTCATCACTGTTGTTGTTGCAGTAGCATCAGATATGACATATTAAATCAAGCATTAAGATGATTTATGACATTTAACATCCCAGCAAATAAAACTGATTTGGAAACGGCTTTTTGAGATGAAGGGATTTCCTCACCAGCTGGTGCAGAGCAAGTGATAATACACAAACAGCAGCCGACAGTCTGCTCAGATTATCACCAGAATGTGCTGATCATCCAGAGCGTCTGTTCTTCATGTAACACCAAGGTAGAGGTCCAACTACAACATCCACTTGTCCTTTCTGCTGCTCACCTCATGAGGAACCTTTCAGGAACTTCACTGACTGCTGTTTTTAAGTCTGCAGGTTTGACAGAATAAATAGATACCTGAGTCACTTTGAAGATTTCTGGGAAAACCTCGTAAACAATATCTTACCTGTCAGCACGTCACACAAACCCTAACAGTCATAAAACCAAGCAACTGGTTTGTCAGATACCGCAGATAAGAATCCGCTTCAACAGGTTTTGCTGTGGCTCATCAGTCGTTTACTTGTTTACTTTATTTGCAGGGGTGTTGCTGCACAGTTTGTCTCGTCCGTGCCGGATGCTGCTGCTAGTGAACCCACAGAGCGGGAAGGGACAGGCGCTGACGCTGTACAAGAACCACATCCAGCGAATGCTCAATGATGCTGGTGTCATACACACTCTGATCATCACTGGTGAGTTTTGGAGTCAAGAGTGAACATCTAGAACATATGTGTCAAACTCAAGGTGTGGGGGCCAAATGTGGCCCTCATTGACATCTTGTCTGGCCCCCAAGATGTTATTTTAAATGTAAAACACTTTTATCACTTTAATCTTTTCAGTAATATGTGATTGTGATGTCAAAAGTGCAACAGAGAACATCAAATGAGACCAATCAAACACTTCTTGAGGAACCTGTGACCAAGAAAACATGTTTGGTATCTGATTTGAGTTCATGTAGATTCTGAAACTGGCCCTTAGTTTGCAAAAGGTTTTAATTTTGACCCCTTTTGTAAGTGGGTTTGACGCCCGGGTCTAGAAGATCTAGTGACATGTCCACACACTTGCTGTTCCTAAACAGGCACAATAAAGCTCATAACTGTACTCTCTTCACTTCTGTAACATCCATTCCACTTTGGCCTCGTGTTCATGCTCCAACAGATACACTGCCATCTAAGTTTCTTTAAGTCATGCAAAAGCAGTGGCTCGAGCGATAAATGGACAGCAAACTTAGCACACAAGTGAGAAAGCACCAGTACAAACACACCGACCTCTTCAACAGTTCCAGACCTCAACAGGTCAGCCAGCGTTTCAGCTCAGCTCTGTATTTCCTGCAGTTCGACCTGTTGACCTCTGCGCCGGGAACCTCATCTTCAGTTCACTTCAGATAATACGACTGAATCTCTGCGCTGAAGTCATGTCATTTGTACAAACGTCTAGTTCACTCGTGATATAATCATGAGGGAAATGGTTTATCTATGTAAATAGTATGATGCAATGAGTGGAGAGCAGGATTTACTAGAGCCTGACTGATATGAAACTTTTTGCTGTTGCCGATACCAATACTGGGATGGGAAGGAGAACGCTGATAACCAATTTAATGGCTGAACATTTTTTAACTTTGTCAACCCCCAAGAATCTAAGAAAACAGTGAGGACTTGTTTATTTAGCATAGCTGTTAGCAACCACGAAGTTAAGCTAATCAGGTCCATACTATATACTGTATTCCAATATTCCTATAAATACAGGTGGTCACTGACTTACGACGCCATCAACTTATGGCATTTCGGACTTACGGCGCCGCCCCCGACGTCATCACACCTTACGTTGTCTTTTTTATGCAGCATTTTGTTTTTTGATTTTTTTTAATTTAATGGTATTTTGTTAGCATTTCATTTCCGTCTAGTTTTGTGGAGCCAGTGAAGATCCTATCAACAGCCACCACCACACTCTGAGAGCTGGTCTCTCCTACGGACTCCTGAATGTGAGCCATCTGTCTCTTGTCCTGATTTCCAACCAGGTTTCCCAGACCCAGGGGCATAAACTCCTCAGTACCAGGAGGTAAACCCCTGATGGTGGCCTCCCTGTCCCGAACCACCCCTGAGATGTAGCGCGTCTTCACCCCTGTGCCAATCAGCTGGGCAAGTTCCAGCTGACTAATACACCTTAAGATCTCATGCCAGGAGTTCCCCAGGTAGTTTCCATCAGTATGTGCCACGGTGATCAGGGTCTTAATGGTGTCAATGTTCTTCTGCTTCATCTCTGTGATGCTGGAACTGGCCGTCAGTAGCGTAAATCTGGCTAAGGCTTGAACGTACGCATCTCTCTCCAACTACATGCTGAAGATGCAGGCGATTCTGATGGCACATCGAATGCCTTCCAGACACAGAGAAGCCACCTCTGGGTCGTCACAATCCTGCAGACCTACACTGAAGGCTGCTAGTAAAGGGGTCCATGCCAGCTTAAACATGGGCCTGACGTGTTCCAGGTGTGTAGCGCTAAAGAATGGTGACTGAGCGTGACTGACGGCCTCCATCAGAGCTTTGGCGGTCTTCGCCATCTGCTCCATCTCCACGTTGTACAGCAGACGGCGCTGCTTCTCACTGGCCACATCTGCAAGAAAAAAGGCTCAAATGAAAAACCTCATGGGGTTTTGTGAAAAATATCTAAACACATCCAGATGATTCGGAGCATCTTTTTAGAAAGTCAACTTTGTACAAATCAATTAATCCTGAATAAATAACAAGAACTCACTCTGCTTGTTGGACTTTGGGGTGATGGAAAACTCTTTGCTTTCCTTCATGGCGATCTTCTTGCCTGCGATTTCGTCGTATATCGACGAGAGATATTCCTCAGGCAGATCTTTGCTGTCGTTAATGCCACGGTTCATTTTGATGTACTGCTCCTTTGTCATTTTGTTCTTCACCTACAGAAATAAAACAAAAACACGACACGGTTCTTTAAAGGAGAACGTTAAGAAGCCGTGCTGATCCTTTAACAGAACTATAAACGTCTCACAGCTTCCTTTTACATTTCCATCTCAATATTTACGGAACCAAATACAATTTTATACAATTACAAATTGTGTGTTTGTTTTAACCAAAACTAAAATGTCTAAATGTGTTAAGTAGTATCTCACTGGGATGTTATTGCTGGAGACTTAAAATTGCATGAAAAAAGCACATTTTCAGCTGCAGTTTTACATTCAAGAAGCTTATGACGTGTGTTTGAGGCACTAGTATTCAAAAATCATGCACAACTTGTAGGTGTGTGCAGATTGTAGCCTCTAATATTTTCTGACAAGAGGAGAGCTACAGTGCAAGTGTCAAAATACAACGCTTAGCATGTTGGAGATGCTCCAAGTTAAAATCTGACAAATTTTCTTGTGTTTGAGTTTTAAACATGTTCAAAACAAAAACGAACAGGACTGCGATGACTGTTTTTTAAGAATATTTTAGCTACAATATCGTTAAAAACAGACAGAGTTCTGGTTGTAAAAAGGCTTTGAATCCACAGATCTAACACTCAGATTATTATTTTTATTGCTGAAGGCCTTGAAAAAACATACCTGAGGACTGTGCAGGTCTGTGGTGAGCATGATGATGGAGTATGCCAACACGTATGCAGTGTCTGCGCTGGCAAACAAGGTCTGTCTGCAAAAACAAACACAAACGTTCAGACAGACACAAATAAACATTTAAAAACTGTTATTCTGTTCTACGACGGCTCTTACCCCTGATTGCATTCTAGGTACCGAGCAGCAAACTTCTCCATCAGCCGATCAATCTTCTGGGCCTCCCCCGGCAGCCTGAAGCCTTCCAAGAACGTCCTCAGAGCAGAAACAAAGTCCCGGCCACAGAAGTCCAGCTGGTCCACGTAGCAGTACATCACCTCTTTGTTGAACTTGTTATTCTCACCAAGGAACTCCCCAACCTGCGTCTGTCATTGCAACACAAAAAAAAAAAAAAAAACAGGTTAGCTAAAGAAATTAACGTTTTCTGTAATAACGCGGTGAAAATGCAGAAGCCCTCACCGTGTCCAGTCGGTCCTCTTGGTGTAAGAACTGAGCGATGTCCTCAGGTGTGGATCCCAGCATGCCCTGGTCCTGCAGGTACTGTACACCACGCTTCGGCTTCTTGTTGAATCTAGTGGGAACAGAAGGACAAATCTATTATTTTCCTCCAGACAAGGACAGAGCTGTAAATATTCTCAGCTCAGTAAATAGAAGGTTCCTGGAGAAACTTTGATGGAGACCACTACGTTGCTGCCAGTTTAAAGTTGTGACAGTACTGTGTGTTTGGGTTCACTCTCAGCTACAACTATACCAAATTCAGCTCAATATAGCAAACAATCAATGAGTTATTGTCAATTTTGTGTTTGCCGAGGTAGCTGTGGCAGCCATCTTGAATCAAAATAGCTCCAAACGTTAATCAGTTCTAGAGATACATCTGATTATTACTTTCTGTGAGTTTCAAACAAATCCAACAGTGACTTCCTTAGTTTTCTTCAGGGAGCTCTCCACTCTGCCATGTGGCTTCACAGCAGCAGTTAGTCTGAGAGGTGTCCTGTCAGGCGTTTTGTATGGGGGGAAAAAATGGCGTATTAATTTGCAAATTACGTCGCCATGGTAACTCGAAATGCCAATAAAAGTAACGGCACACATCACGGTGACGAGACGATCGTTTGTATATCACATTTGTGGGGGACACGTTGCGGTTTGGGCTGCATTAAAGTTGACGGAAGAGTAAGATATAAATAATTAAATAAAGTTAAGAAACCCTGTCAGGTGGATAACAACAGGTGACCGCCTTATACGAGGCAGTCCCCAATTAATGCATCTAATAATTTCCAAACAGGCTGAGAATGAGCGCTCACAGATCGATGCCCTGCTCGATGATCTCCTTCTGTTGTTTGATAACCTCGTACTGCTCCGGGTGATCGGCGTGGGAGGCGGGGACGCTGGAATAGGAGGAGTCCAGCGAGCTGATGCTATCTCGACGCCCTGACATCTGATCCGGGAGCTTCAGCTCTCCTCCCTCACAGTCAGACGGATGTTCCTGACCTGAAAGCAAAATGAAAAACCGGTGACGACACATCCAGAGCCTCACTCTCCAGACGCTAGTGCAGTCCTCTTACCCAGGTTAGCTTGAAGGTTTGGATTCACGTACATGTCTTTGCTCCACTCCACCATACATTTGAGGATGGACACGAGGCACTCCAAGCCTTTTTTACGTAAACTCAGCTCCTGCAGGAGTCACACAAAGATCTAAGTCCCAAACTCCAACACTTTGGTTAGAAATGCTTTCATCTACAACTAGTCGCTGTGATTAGAGCTGCACAGAGGTGGAACATCTCTGGGAATTTTCCAGAGGCTTTCCATGGAAATTATGGGAATTGGGTAAAAACTGAAAAGAACTTAGAAAAATCAAATATAAACATCTATCTATCCATCCATATCTATCCATCCATCTCTATCCATCCATCCATCTCCATCCATCTCTATCCATCATCCATCCATCTCTATCCATCCATCCATCCATCTCTATCCATCCATCCATCTCTATCCATCTCTATCCATCCATCCATATCCATCCATCCATCCATCTCTATCCATCCATCCATCCATCTCTATCCATCCATCAATCCACCTCTATCCATCTCTGCCCATCCATCAATCCACCTCTATCCATCTCTATCCATCCATCCATCCATATCCATCCATCTCTATCCATCCCTATCCATCTCTATCCATCCCTATCCATCTCTATCCATCCCTATCCATCCATTCATCTCTATCCATCCATCCATCCATCTCTATCCATCCATCAATCCGCCTCTATCCATCTCTATCCATCCATCCATATCCATCCATCCATCTCTATCCATCTCTATCCATCCCTATCCATCTCTATCCATCCCTATCCATCTCTATCCATCCATCTCTATCCATCCATCTCTATCCATCCATCCATCCATCTCCATCCATCTCCATCCATCTCTATCCATCCATCCATCCATCCCTATCCATCTCTATCCATCCATCATCCATCCATCTCCATCCATCTCTATCCATCCATCCATCCATCTCTATCCATCCATCCATCCATCCATCTCTATCCATCCATCCATCTCTATCCATCCATCCATCTATCCATCCATCCATCCATCCATCCATCCATCCATCCATCCATCCATCCATCTACCGTTTGTATAGTACTATATTTAAAATCTCTTTTAGGGTCAAGGTCAAGACTTTAAACTCCAGGTTCGTTCCCATAAATTCCAGTTAATACAACTGAATGTCTCAAAAAAAAAAAAAAAAAAAAGTGCAACTCTTGCAGTGAAAATGTATTAAACAAATAAATAAAATACGAGAAACTGCCGGCATCATTGTGACACTTAATGAAAGTACCTGCAGAGGAGTCATCCCGAGCTCCTGACCACTCCTGCCCTGAGCAATCTTGGACAAGTCGTTGACAAGACGCTCAAAAATGTTAGCAGCATTTAAATCACAGTCGTAGTTTACGTAGATATCAACCACACACTGGGCGTCTGAGAGAAGAATAAGAAAATTATTATTTTTATAAACCACTGAGGCGATACACAGCTGAAGTCAACAGATTAATAATAATATGTCTTATTGCTACAGCAGCTAGAAGCAAAACAGTAGCTTAAATGCTAAAATTAGCCAAGTCGTAGATAAAACCTAAAACCAGTTAAAAGGTGGCTTAAATCCAAAACCAGCAAAACAGTAGTTAGAGGATAAAAATATCACAACATTAGCTAAATCCTTAGTTTATAACAATAGCAAAAATATTTTTGCTCACTTAAGCATTTAGCTGTTTTGCTAATCTTAACTCTCAGCTAAAACATGTAAAATAGTAGCTAAAAGATAAAAAGAACAGTAACTAAAGCTTTAAAGTGACAAATAGCAGGTAAAAGCTAAATCGTGCTAAATGGTAGCAAAAACCACCAAAATGTGAACTAAAGGATAAAATTAGCAGAAGAGTAGCTTAAACCAAAAATGAGCAAAACAAGAACTTAGAAGCTAGAAGTGGCTAAAATAAATGTTTATTTCAATAAATTCAAAAAAGTAAAAAATGTTTAAAAATATAAGTTGTAAAAAATCTGAAGACGTCGCGTGCATCTTCTGAATGAGACCGTTTTGATACTGAAATGGTTAAAGTAGCTAAAATCATGCTGAAGTAGTTTAGATGTTTTTTATATATACAGTATTAAGTTAAAAGCGGTCAGTAAATAAAGATGACTAAAAGAATCAAAAGCTTTTTCAATCTCAGCTCTTCTAGACCAACATTTTCATTTCTGTGGATAAACCATCTTTCTGAACAGCAAACTCAAACTAAACTCCAGAAATGTTTAAAACTATTAAACCTACACTGCAGGAGATGTTTAATGGGGCTCTACGGGGGCTCCTGTCTGTGTCTTTACCTGCACAGATGCGGGTAAGCGTCTGAATGACCATCCACTTGTGCTCAAAAGAGCTCGTGGACGTCTCCAAAATGGTCAAAAAAATCTCCCGAAAAAACACCTGAGTTACAGAAGACAAGGGGTTCATCCATTCAGAAAACAGTTTGGCTTGATGAATGATCACAAATTTCAGATAAAGATCGTGTTAGTCGGTGCCGTTTACCTCAATCTGCATCTTCAGGTGGACTTTGAAGTGGGAGAGGAGGGTGAGGAAGATGGCGAGAGAGAGCTCGAAGACCTCTGGCACAGAGGAAACGCCATTTTTTGACAGTGCCACGCACAAATACTGTTTGATGGCGTTCACAAACATCTCGTGGGTGCGAAACACAGGCCCTGCACCCTGCAGCACGGACAGCAGCAGCTGCAGGGAGATGACCTTTGACCTCAGCTCATGAGACCTACAGAGGATAACAATTGTTTATTCTCAGTCGAAAACAAGAATCATCTGTTTTAACTAAAGAAAAATATTTTTCTGCTAAACACAGTGCGAATACCTAGCGCTGAAAGCCATTGCTATAGAAGAATAACTGAGTTTTTAAAGCTCAAAGACAAAAGTTGCAAAACACTAGCTAAAAGCCAATGTAGCAAAAGGCTAGCTACAAGATAAAAAGAGTAAAATGTGGGAAAAAGCATTAAAAGGCTAGCTAAAAGTGAAAAGTATCAAAAGGCTAGCTAAAAGTTAGATAAAAGCTAAGAACATGAAAAGGCTAAGAGAAGGTAAAAGTAGTAAAAAGGCAAACTAAAAGTAGCTAAATACTATCCAAAAACCATAAATGGTTGGATAAAAAAAATAAAAGAAAAGTATCAAAAGGTATGTTAAAAGTCTCAAAAAGCTAGCCAAACGTGTCAGAACAGTAGATATCCATCTTATTCCTGGGAGCAACTGTACAAATGATTACGGGTACTACTTCCTGTCAGACAGGAAGTAGCAGTAAGCACTGGTTAACCATGGTAGCGGAGCACAGACCATGGTTTATTCTTAATTAACATTCAGTTTGGCAAATAAAACACGGTTTTTGCTTTGTTTATATTTATTTAACAACCATAAAGTTGACTAAAATAGCCGTGCTGAGTTCAGGTACCTGTTGTGTTCAAGGCTGTAGAACAAGACCAAATTAAATCAGAGGCTACAACAACAGAGTTTTGAACACGGACTCAAAACAAAAAGTGCTCCTGTGAAAAGAGGTTTAGTTTCCATCTCCTACCTACAGATGAGGAATTAAGAAGAATGTGGCTGAAAAATGTGAACTTGAAGAGACCA
>JARVLU010000103.1:33207409-33227791 GCA_031762415.1 Simpsonichthys santanae | reverse complement strand
ATGACGTCACTAGGGGCGGCGCCGTAAGTACGGAGCGCCGTAAGTCGATGGCGCCGTAAGTCGGGGACCACCTGTATTTATATATATATATATATATATATATATATACTGTATATTTTTATATATCTTGTGAGATCCTTATCGGTCCTTACTGAAACTCTGGCACAACAATTTTCTGTTGGATCATTAAAGTTCTATCTTATCTGATCTTATTTTATCCAGCCGCATTTGACTGAAATCTGCTGCAAAATGTGATTAAAAAAAACATTTTGTCATTTGCATGTACAAACTGAGTCCAGGTGTTGCACACATCAGCTGTGTATGAAGTAGCAAGTCTCTCTTCAGAGAGTCGTCTAAAAGTTTACGTGAACAACTTCTAAAAAACTACTATTCTAAATCATTTTCCACAATTGTTGCCACATGGATTCAACATTGTGCTGTTTTAGGAATGAAAAACAGTCACAGTCCAATAAACCAACAACGTGAGATTATAAAATAACCATCCAGAACAAAACTGTCAGCTTTGGTGGAAAAAGAGCAACATCTCCAACAAACAAGTTGAACTTAAAAACCAAGCGGACACTCGTTTCTTCATTTGGACTTTATTCTGAGTGACTTTGCAGAAGTTGAACGTAAAAACCACTGCCTTTAGTTCCTGGGTGCTTAGTAAACACTTCAGAGCTATACTAGCTATAATGTGATTTATCTGTTTAAATAAAGGTTGAATGAATGAATGAATACTGTGGAACACTAACAAAGACTATCAGCAGTTTTAGGTTTAACAAAAAGATCAAATCAGTAGCCATAAATACTTCATAATATAATGGTTAATGAGACTCCTAAATAGCTTATTAGCAAAGTTTGATCACTTTAACGAGCAATAGTCGGGTCATGTGCCTGCCACCTTTATTTTATGAGTTGTAGGATGAAATGTTTGGAAGTTGTTTAAATCTGGCAGCAACAAAAGTTGCAACAATGTGAATATTTGAAGTATAATCAGAAAAAAGGCACCGGTCAACCAGGGCTCAGTTAGAGGGTTGTGAAGTTTTCTTGTTTATATTATATAATATTTATTAGGGATTGTGTTTAACAACTAACTTTCTACTTGTGAGATAATTGAACTGCTGTAAAGCAACAGATAAAAAAATAATAATTAAAGCTATAATAATCTAATTTACCCGCTATGCTGACATTTACACCTCTTAAAATAATCTTATCAGCACGGACAACTATCATGATAAAAAAGAAAAATGTGTGACAACATTTGTAGCGTCTTAAAAATGTCTGACCGTGTTCTGAAAGGATCAGGCGGGTCTGCAGAGGTGGAACCACAGATGGTGAAACAAAGCACTTTAGTACTTCAGCTAATCTGTTCTTATCACGTTGTTTCATAACGGCTGCATTGTGTCCGTCATTTGAGTAAAACAAGACAATACTTCTTCGGTAATTCAAATAAGATCATCATGAAAAACTAAAATTTATATAAATTTATCCTGAGTTTGTTAGCTTTACTTTTTTAAATGATGCTGCAGCACATCCCACATAAAAAACAAAAATGTGAAGCAATAAAGTCGTTCCCTTTGTGTATCACATCCTTTTATTTATATACAGTGATTCTAAGTTATTTCATTTACCAAAGGAAAGTCTTGAGAAGAAAAAAGTAATCAGCCCATTCCCAACATCAATTAGGAGAAATCATCTCTCTCCAGTTTCAGCTTCTCTTCATTGGCTCCATGTCAAATCCAGAATTTAGTTCAAATTTTTACTTCTAACCTACAAAGCTCTCAACCACCTAGCTCCATCTTATATTACGGATCTTATTGTTCCATATTTTCCTAACAGAGCACTTCGCTCTCAGACTGCAGGTTTACTTGTGGTGCCCAGAGTTTCCAAGAGCAGAATGTGAGGAAGATCTTCCAGTTATCAGGCTCCTCTCTTGTGGAACCAACTTCCAGTTTCTGTCCATGAGGCTGACACATTGTCCAGTTTGAAGACTGGGATCAAGACTTTCCTCTTTGATAAATCCTATAGTTAGGGTTGTCTTGTTCTGCTGCTATAGGCTTAGACTACTGGAGGACAAATTGACCTCATTTCCTTAAATGAACTGTTAATAGTTTTCAATACTATTTCCATCTTAACGTGATTCTTGACCTGCCATTGTGTATCTGTTCCTTTCAAACCCAGCTGGTTGAAGCAGATGGCCGCTTGTCCAGAGCCAGGTTCTGCTAAAGATTTTTTCCTCACGAGCAGTGGTCTGCAACCTGCGGCTCGGGAGCCACATGCGGCTCTTTGGTCCCTCTGCAGCGGCTCTTTAAGGCTTTGACCAAAATTGACATAAAACTAAATTATTGGTCGTAGAGTCAGAGATAACTACTATAAATATATGTTTAAGGGCTAGTTTTAGCAGTTTTCCTGTAATTTATTTTGCAAATATGTGAATATTAGAAGGAGTAAAACACTTTCACTTTACACTTTATTTCATCAAAGTAGGATACTTAATTTTCTACAATAAAAAAAAACCCACATAGGTCTGCATAATTTGTTTTTAGAAATTAAGCAAAAATTATTATTTTTCCTTCTTTACAAGAATCTCATCTTTTATTTAGTCTTAAAATGTAAAAATATCAATAAATGTTAAAACTCATTATTTTTAGTTGTCACCCCTAGTGGCCAGAAAAGCCCCCTCCAACAAACAAAGTGGTCCGCGGGCCTCCAGTTGATAAACACAGTTGTAGCCACCAGTATTGTGGCTCATGTTTAATGTGGTGAACAAAGGGTTGGAAATGGCTCTTTTGATTGTAAAGGTTGCAGACCTCTGCTCATGAGGGAGTTTTTCCTTTCCACTGTCGCCTTCATGCTTGCTCAAGATGAGAGTTCTGTGATGGAGTTAATCTCAAAGCAGTCTGCTCCTCAGATAAATAGTGTTAAATTATTATTTTTATACATTAATGTTTCTGTTCAGTGCCCTGAGATGACTTCTGTTGTAAACTGGCTCTACGTAAATAAACTGAACTGAACTGAATTAAAAGTCTCACCACAAATTTTTTTTTTTTTTTAAAAAGCACACAAAGTTGTGGAAACGTGTGTTCTTACACAACATGTCAGGAAAGTGTCACGGTTTGTGTGAAAATGGCTAAAAAAAATTGGAATATATTGGAAACGCTACTTTATTGTTTTGCTTTAATCTCTGGTATTCTGATTTAGCTGAAAGGCAAGACTAAATTTATCACTAACGCAGGGTTATCAGTGAAAATAGCTCAGTTGGTTTTCTTTGTCGCTCTTCGGCCCAGACAAATAACCTTCAGATAGACCTGTACTAGAATCAGGCATAATTCACATACCCTCAACAGAAAACATAACCGCTCGCCATGCTCTGCACAGGTTAGGTATTCCAGCTATGCAGCGGCTGCTTTCGTTTCCCACACTTTGAATGGAGTTAGCGAGGAAGCAAAGCAATGGAGGAGAAAATGACAACCCAGTGAGGACACACACCGTGAGCACATGCACGCACAAACAGGGTAAACAATTAATTTCCATCCTGATGCTTAAATAATTATAACTTTGACCGTCAAGCGTTAAACTACTTGTGTAAAAACGGCACACATTAATTTTCCAGATACGCTCTGGATGCACCCGACTCCTGACACTGGCAGTAAAAGAGAAACTTGGGTAGAATTAACAGACAGCGTTTAGATCACATTGACCATCAAGTACTCTCATGAGCATGTAGAAATTAAAATCTACTAAACAAAAATCAGACAAGTGTATATCCACCGAGGGGAATAATGCACTCCCTTCTCCAGCGATGCATTCATGCACGCCCTCAGTACTCTCCTTACAGCCACTTCTTGAGTATCCACTTTACTGCTGGTGTTCACTTTATCACAATAATGATGAAACGAGAAAATGAGCCGCTTTCGCTGCAGCGTAATAATCTCTAACGACATTACTCCATTATTTCCTGATACCTGATATTTCCGGAAAACTGACGCTATGCCGAGGCTTCATCGAGACCAGGAAGTTGTAAAACGATGCTGCCTTTATTATGTTGCTACTTCAACTGGAGCCAACATGGCTGCTTTTTGTCCTTACTGAAGGTACAAATGAATCTGCATCAACAGAAAATCTACTAGTTTATAACATAGCATAAAATAAAGCAAATCATCAATATAGTGCACTTCCACTGAAATCAGTTCAATTTTTTTATTTTTTATTATCAGTTCCATGTTTTATACCAAAACAACAAATGTTTATCCCCACATGTATCTGAATGGTGGACTGAAAATAATTCACAACTTAAATGGGGGAAAATATCCCAAAATTTCATGAATACAGTAGTCCCTCGCTACTTGGCGGTTTGTTTTTCGCAGATTCGCTCTACCTCAGTTTTTCAAAATAAGAGTGGACATGACACACAATAGGCTGATTGATGGATGAACTGCACAATCGGCATGAAATTTTTATTTAAAATAAATAATTTTAAATTATTTAGCACCTGCTGCAGCTTCGTGCAGTCCTTCTTGCAGGATAAGCTTCCTGCTGCAGCTGATCAGCTGTTCTCTGTGCAGAGCGGTGAAGTGGGCGTGGCCAACAGCGCTTGCAGTTGACAAAGAGCAGAGGAGGCAGGGAGCTGAAATCATGATAGTAAGACACCTACAATTCTGCCTGTTAAGACATTTAAAAATGATAAAATAAAATAGGAACTTTCTGTAACAAAGTTTCTTACATTAGAGCAACAAAAAGTCCTTTCATTTGTCAAATTTGCTTACAGGTTTTATATTTTAACAGTAAATAGTGTCAAACTAAAGTGTAAAAGAAAGTTCTTCAACTGGATAGCTTTCAGTTGCCCCACCATGTAATTAATGAGCTTTATTGGGGAAATATTTGTGTTTTAAAACACTTAACCTTAAACAAGGGCAGCTATATCTTCTTCTTTTTTTTTATGAGGAGTTCAGCTCTTCATTTTTCTCTGATTGTCGAGTCTTCACCATTATCTTTGCTCATTCCTCGTCATAACAAACTTAAGTTTTTCCTTCAAAATCACAGACATTGTTTTAGACCATGTCAGTTCTTCGAGCTTCATGTTTTAGTTGTTAAAGGAGTTAGTTCTGAACGTTGCGGGCTACGTTTGATTTGGGGTCAAAGCCAAAAAAGAACACGCTTGCACTTCAGAATGTGGCAAAAATATTTTAACACTGTTAATTTTTTGCCGGTTGGACCGTTCTTGCAATCGTTGCACGGCCCTTGTGGAAATTAAATAACATCAAGTAGAAGGTGATGTTTAGACCAGGGTTCCTCGTGCCACCTACATCGGACAGCCCTGAACAAGAATCAGTCGTCTCAAAATGCACGTGCTAAAAACCAGTTCAGCTATTAATGAAAGCTTAACCAGCCCAGCAAGAAAGTACTAAAATATTCAGCTTCTGACAAGATCTATAAAGTTGATAAATACAAAAAGCAGACTATCTGTTTTAGTACGTAAAATAAAGAGCAGTTGCTCTCCATAAAACTAAAAAAAAAAAACTTAAACTCAGGGATCAGAGTAAGAAAAACAACGATAAGCCAAGCAGCTGAAGGATGACGTGTTCTGGAAAGAGTCAAGTTTGTTGATGACAAGCGGATTTTCACCACACGAGCCGGTGCCATGATGCTCCTAACACGAAATGATACAAGCGGGGGGGAGGAGTGTGTGAAGAGAAACAGAAGTGGTGAACAACAAAACACAAAAAGAAAACGGCAAAGGAAACAAAACAGAACAAATACACAAAGGAAAGAAGAAAAGAGGAGATGATAAAATGAATACTTTTGAAGGAGTACATTCACAGAACAGTTACTATTCTTGGGGAGGTGAGCAAACGTCTCTGGCACAGCCCTGATAAAAGCATCTTAATGCAGCTGATAAGACAAGCAGCCAGAAGCAGAAGATGGAGGTCGAACACAACGTGCGAACAGGAGAAGGAATGGAGCCATCAGTGATTCGCATTAAAACAGACGTGCCTCGAAGTGATCAAAGGATGAGCAGAAGAAGCTGGATGAGTAACTGAGCAGACAATTTTAGGAATAGGTCACCAGATCTATTATTTAAAAGACTCTTCATCATTAAGACTCATTATTCTGCGACAGGCCTCCTCGTATAATCTCAGATATTAATTCTCTATTACACTCCTGTATTCATTACCTTCTTTCACCAGATGATGTTCATCAGGAAATTAGTAAAATCTTATACTTTGGAGAATGTATTTGTATATATAACTTCACAGAAGCCTTAACGCAGAGTTCAAGTCAAACACACTTCGAGGGTGCTTCCATCTCGTCACTGCAGCAAGAAGCAGTCCCATCAATTTATTTTGTGCCGACACATCATTCCTTCTTCCTGTCCTCCCTCCTCATTTATTCCTTTAGCTCAGCCTGTCCTTGTTATTCTGAACCACCTCTTTGCATAAATACAGTTTTGTCTTGAAATTTTCTGGCAGATTTTGCATCTCATTTGCTTTCCATTCAATTTGTTATGGTACTGGGGCTACAAATACAAATAAAAAACATTGGATGCCATGGTTCCTTGAATCGAACGTTGGGAAAAGTCGAGCTAAAACCTGGTATGCAAACAAAGGATGGTCAAGGACGGTGACCAGCTAAACAGGAGTGGGACCCGCGAGACAAGCGTTGACAACAACTGGTGCTTTGAGAAATGAGGAAAAGGAACGTGACTCGGGCTGATGCAGGATTTTATTTATTTATTTTTATTTATTAGTTACAGCTTCATAATCATGACTGCCTTGGAAAATCTTAAGGACAATCAAATGAAGCTGCAATTAAAATCAAACTACTGGGCCAAACATGTTTTTTGCCTAAATAAATGTTAGCAGCCTTTACTGGAAACACAACTTTTATTGATTAAGATTAGGCATTCTTGTTTTCAGCTTCTAACACACAACTTTTTTTTAAATAACTTTTTTACTCAGATAAGAGCCTTGAATCTATTCTTTAATACAGCAAACGATCTCCCAGAAGTCCCAGAAATCATGTGTGTGCTGTGTAGAAAATCATACATGTAGAATATATTTAATGGGCAATGTAAGAGTCAACATGCCTTAAATGTCCTGATAACTCTGTATTGTTGTTGAAAAACATATTAATTGAAACTCCTACATGTAATTTATCCAATAAATCTTAAACAATATTGACTGTATGTCATTTATTCTTCACATATACAGTAGTATAAAGACAAGTGTATCCAAAGAACCGAATAATTTACATTTGATGAAAGCCAAGTGTAAAAATATGTACCCATCACAAATATATTGACAACGTAAATGCTTAGATTCTAATTAACGATGCAAAAAGTAATTTTAAACAAAAATGTCACAAATGTCTAAAGAATGTCTTGATGTCACCGTTGCTCTAAAGCAGTGGTTCCCAAAGTTGGGGGTCTTGACCCCACAATGGGTCATGAAACACCATTTGGTGGGTCTTGAGATTATTTTTTTTTTTTAAGTCAAATGAAACTTAAAAAGGATCCAACACTATATGTTAACTATTACAAGTAGGCTTGTCGCGATAAACAAATCAATTAATCGCATTATAAATTAAAATTATCGACCTCATTTTCTTTTATCGGCTTTATCGTTTCTTCGTGTCTCTCTCTTTCTACTGAAGACACTGGACGACAAAAGGCTCAAATCCAGTGCTCTTCACTGACCCCTCCTTTTCTCCTTTCTCTTCAAAATCCATTATAACTGTCCAAAATTGTGTTTTTGGATTGTTAAAAGCAGCCAAGCTGAGAAGCTAAGCTACGAGCTAAGCTAACAGGCCGACCTCAGGAAAAACCTCCGTCTTGCCGAAGCTCCAAAATTCACGGTTGAAACCCGTGCATTTGTGTAAAAAGTTGTTTTTCTCTGCAAAAAGAAGCTGAGAACTTGTTCACTGTTTTTTATTTATTTATTTTATTAAAAGCTCTGTGTGAAAAATGCTATACAATAATTACTAATTATTGTCAAATTTCAAACAATATTATTATTTATCGCAATAATATCAGAGACAATTAATCGCCCAGCAAAATTTGTTATGGTGGCAGGCCTAATTAGAAGAATTATAAACAGCAGTTATAAAAAGCAGTACAAGGGTTGGTCGGATTGTTTGTTTTATTTGTTAATTGTTTAATTGGCTTATTAGTGTTGATGTGTTTTAACCAGTGATGATTGAGGTCATGAGCCTCTGCTATCGTTTGGCCTCAAGTTGAAAGGTTTAAGAACCACTGCTCTAAAGATCTTGTTGTTAATATTGTAGATGACTTTATTCATGTTAATTTCTGTGAAAAACACAACCTTACCAGAGCCTGAACAAATTACCACGTCCTATCTACATTTGATAGCGATGATAAAAAAAAAAGTTTCACTCAGCTTTTAGAAAAAGTGTTTTCCAAGAATAGCCCTGCATGTTCCCCAAAAATCTCTTTTTATCCCTCAGACGTGTCCTGCTCCTGACAGGTGCCTTCACTTGTGTAAATTTAGCTTTGCCGCTCATTATGACAGCATTTTAACCTCAGAAACAGAAATATATACTGTACATATAAACACTGAACTGACACTAAGAGTACTTGCTACAAATACTTTTCGTTTTTTTACAGGACAAACAGCCATGTTCAGAATTTCATTGGCTATAATGTTTTAAGCCTATAACAAACTCATTAACAAGCACCTCAGTGTAAACGCATCAGAACTGAGGCGTGCACTTTCTGCAAAGAGAACTCTCATTGGCTACTGTAGCTCATAAACATGACATTGAAGATTTAGTGTCAAGTAAGGAAGTCCAATAAAACTCAGTGCCTTGGCATTCAGTTGAAGCACAAAACCTGTACTCTGACTAAATGCTATGATGTTAAAACTATTAGGAAAAAAAAAAAGCAATATTTATATTATTACGATTAGTTTAACATATTTTGTTCTTTGGACTGTTAAATGTAAATATGATGTAATAAATTCAGCAGGAACAGTAAAGTTTGAGCTGTTCTGATATCTTCAGTATGAATTTGACAACTGAAACCAAAACAACTGAATATGGTTTCATTATTATGAAGATTTGTTATATCTTTTTCAGCTATGTAATATAGCTGTTTGTTGCACTTTTTGTTTAGTTTTTATTTAATTTCCTCTATTTACTTTTCACTTTACATGCTTTTTTATGACTGTCTATTATCTTCTGTTCTTTGTTTAAAACAGGTCTCTCTCGTAATGAGTCCACGTGGCACAATGAGACTAACCTGTATAAATAAAGTTTGAATGAATCTTTGTTTAAAACTGCGTTATTAACCCTCACTTCTTGCCGTATCAGTTTATCAGGTGTCAGTTATTAAATTGAGGCAGACAAAGTTCACCAGTGTCACACAGTGACCTGACACAACCAGTGCTCGTTCATTCTTCAGACTCTGCACCATGTGCAGCTCGCTCACTACCTTTCCTTAACTTTATTATTATGTATTATATTTATTATTGGTTGTCAACTGATTGTTTTATTTATTTATTCTCTTTTTAGCACTTATTCACAATAAAAATCAGGAGGGAAAAAAAGTCCAAACAATAAATCCACTTATGGACAATTCAATTGTTGTAACACAATATATTCTCATACAGTTTATTATAAACAGACAGTTTGTAATAATTTAGCTTTCTAGAGAAGCTAATTCATCACTTGATGACTGTCGTCACCTTCTTTTTGAATCCATGTTCCCCAGTGCCCCACCCGAACCCTCAACTTTACCTTTTCCTCTGCTCCCGTCTTCAGGGGTCGCCACATTGAACTAACTTGCACGAAGACTTGGCGATTGTTCTTATGCCAGATGCACTTCCTGGTGCAACCAAAGGCCACCGAGCTACCACAGCCCTCTGTGTGGAGCAGAGAGCTGCTGTCTATAAGGCACCTGGGGGAGCAGATGGTGGGGGTTAAAGGCCTTGCTCAAGGGCCCAGCGTGGGGTAAATGAGGGAGGAGGCAGGTGTGGGCGTTTCACCGTACCCACCCACATTTTGATGTTGTCGGAAGGGGGAGTTGAACCGGCAACCTTCCTATCACAGGCCCGCCTTCTCCAACTTCAGCACCACCACTCCCACCATTTTATATACATATATATAATTTATTTAAGCAACCTCTTCATCCTGCCCTCGACTCATTCAGCCATTTTGAGCTGAGCCTGGAGCAGAGCGTGAACTCGTGCTGCATCTCCTCCTCTGCTCTCATCCAGGCATCCCTGCCTTCATTTTCCAGCAGTCTCATTAAGTCCAGTATCAAAGGGTAGAGAATAAGGTTTCCCATTGTTTCTCCACTAATCTCTTTTTTTTTCAGTCCATTTATACTCCCTGTTGACTGAGAGGTGCTCTGAAGCCCAAGGTCCAGTCTGGCCCGCTGTCCTGACTAATCTGTCCAGCGGACATGATCAGACGCTGGCCACATACCACCCAAAACACCCACCCTTTCCTCCTCCATCTTTCCCCCACTCTTCATTTCTTTCTCTCTCCCACCCTCCCCATCTTGGGCCTCCCTCTGCATTCCTCCCTCACTAATACTATTCCCATTATCGCGCTCCGTCCCGCACCTCGTGTTGCATTCCTATCACACTTACGCTACTCCCTCATCTTCCAGAATCACTAATTATACGCCTTGACAAAACAATGCCTTATACATTACTGCTACTTTAAAACTGTTTACGCTGCCTCCCTTTCATCTTTGGGTTTCTCTCAAGACGGGTACCTCCTCAACACATTCCTCCTCAAGTGCTCCAAATCCATTGTTTCCTCACTCGGCTTCGTCGGGAATAATTAAGAAAAACTTTAGATCCAAAGCAGCGGGGTCTGGTTTCCACTGCCTTGGCAGACTCCGACCAGCTGAGAACTGGCATGGTTTACACCTGCCACCATAGCAGGTCTCTTTCCTTTAACGCTTTCATCTCGATCCGAAGAGTTTTCTTTTTATATCCAAGTCCTAAATCAGCCTCAATTCTCTCTTTTGATTTATTTTGTTTGCTGTCACGCTCCAACTTCATCTATGAGGTTGTTCAGATCTGCCTTTTAAAATGTTAGTTTTCGTTGTTGTTGTTATTCGATTGAAATCATTAAAAACAAGTCTGAACTCCTTCAGTGCCCACTGAAAACGTGTCCCATACCATATGGAGGTCTGGGGCTCTTTTAACCGTCTTTTAACTGTCCCGAGCCTCGATGTAGGACCTCCGACTGAACTGACTTCACACAAGCAACTGTGAATATTTCAGGGTTCACTAAACTGCTGGTTGACAAAAGTATTTATTATTTGTTAACCTTTATTTAACCAGGCAAATCCCATTGAGATCTCATATCTTTTGCAAGGGAGACTTGAAGGCAACCAAACGTGCATGTTTTTGGTCTGTGGGAGGAAACCGGAGTACCTGGAGAAAACGCACTCAAGCATGAAACTCCACACAGAAAGACCCCAGGTCCAACCGGGGATTGAACCCAGGACCTTCTTGCTGTGAGGCAACAGTGTTAACCATTGAGCCAGTAGTAACCTGCTGTTGCCCTTGGGTCAACATACCCCTGAGACCTCAGTCTTAAAAACTCACTTAGTTTAATGCTCTGATTGTTTCTGGACTCGCTGTGGTCACTAAGCTGGAAAGTGCTGCGTCAGACAACAAGCGTTTAAACGACATTATGTCACATTATATTCACCTAATTATAGGCAGAGCTGGTGTTAAACTCACAGTGAAGCAGTGAGCAGCCCATTCTGTGGATTTAAACATTGATCTCACTAATCATTTTATGCGCCTTTATATATCTTGTCTGTTTGGTAATTAAGCTAATCAAGAGACAACGTCACAGGAATACAACTCAATAATATAGTTCAGACTTCTGATTGTAGTTATTTTTATAGAAACATCAGAAGATTTGCTGATTTGTTGCCCATTGTGTGACAATGGCTGGTTGTGTAGCTGCTGAGGTTTTGTTGTTTGACCCTTATTTTATCAGGTGAAATGTCTGAGAGCCCGTTCTCATTTACGAACATGACCTGGAAAATAAATGTACACAAAAAATGGGTACATCAGTACATTACGTCATTGTAAAGAACTATGCATTAAATGATGGCTGACTGGGGTTCAGATTTCACCACCAAATTAAAAACGACATGACAGAGTTGACCACTTGCGGTCACTTCACCTGAAATTTGCAACAAATATGAGCAGCCCCGTTGTCATTCTGACCGTTTATCATCTCGGCTTTCAACACATTCTGTACATTCCTTTGTCCGTGTACTGAAACCACATTGTACATGTTTTCTCACTCTGACTCATGCACTGGTTACTAATTACTAAGGTATTCTCTGCCAAGGTATGAATTCCTGTCCCTCTTCATACCTTTGCCCTCCA
The DNA here is from genome assembly GCA_031762415.1 of Simpsonichthys santanae. Taxonomy (NCBI): domain Eukaryota; kingdom Metazoa; phylum Chordata; class Actinopteri; order Cyprinodontiformes; family Rivulidae; genus Simpsonichthys; species Simpsonichthys santanae. Next base: position 33,215,405 of record JARVLU010000103.1, on the reverse strand, counting down.
CTTTAACGACTAAGACTCGTAATCTATCCAAGGCTGAAACTACGTGGGCACCGCCTGACGTCACTGAACAAACACACGCCTTGAAAACAATTGCTTGAATAACAGCAACTGTGACAAGGATGGCGGACAACCTGTACTTTCTAATAACTAAACTTGTGTGTACACAACTGAATGACTGACACAGGCAAACATGGTGTCGAACATTCTCCGTATTAACCTCCCCTCTCTTCAAACATGTCTTGAACTATTCTGGGTGTGTTTCTGTCACGTTCCCCGTTGGGTCAGAAAATATACCTGCAACAGTTCTACTAGGATATTGTAATTTATTGAGGACGTCTTGGGCCTCAATGCCAACTTCCAGCTCTAAAGCCAATGCTGGATTATTTTTGAACATCTTTTAAGACTACACCTGCCTTCAGAAGATTATTATGCTTGGTTTCCATTTATAACACACTGAAAACAATGTCTCACATTGACATATTGTTGACTCCTTGTAAGCCCAAAGCAGAAGAACAAAAACACGAAATGATACTTAGTGTGACCATGAGGTAGCAACAGGCATGTTTCTGCCGGCTGACAAAGGCTGCTCTTTGCCAGCTACTAAAATAACACCCTAATACCTCGATTGTTACTGAGTGGGCAGTTTTGTCTTCAACTGATAAACGATGACCACAGAGTTTTAATAACAAGGATTTCCTGTCTTCAATAATCAATTGTGATGTGTTGCATAAACTGAACGTCATTTACATCCCATGTTTCCATACATTTATTTATTTTTTTTTTTTTTTTGCAATCTACTACTTCTACGTGTTGTGCTATTTTAGCTGTTTATCAAAATGTTCAGCTCATTCAGGAGATGGGTGCGCTTACTTTTGCTTTCTATACTTTTCACACTTTTCAAACTATTTTAAATATTTTCCATGTGGAAATACAGAGATCTCTAAAACATTGTCCTCCGTGAAATCGGTTTCCGCATGCGGGCTCTATTTTTGTCTTCTTGTGCCACTTTTTATTTATTTTTTTTTAGCTACCAACTACTTTTATGTAGGCCTGTCATGATAAATTTTGCTAGGGCAATTGTCTCAGAAATTATTGCGATAAATGATAATATTGTTTGAAATTTGACAATAATTAGTATTTATTGGAAAATTTAAGAAGACATTTTTTAATTGTTTTGCATGTAGTATCTTTTTCGATCACTAGATGGCAGTATAAGATGTTTGAACCGAAGGATGGATAGTGAGGGTGCGAGCAGCGTGTCTCTTTAAGAAGGTTAAGAAGATGGTTAAAATGGATTTGGATTTAAAATGGATAAAGAGAAAGGGAGGGGTCAGTGAAGAGCACCGGAGTTGAGTTTTTTGTCATCCAGTGTCTTCAGCAGAAAGAGAGAGACACGAAGAAACAATAAAGCCGATAAATGAAAATGAGGTCGATAAGTTTGATTCATCAAGCGATTAATTGATTTATTGTTTATTGTGACAGGCCTACTTTTATGCAGCCTTTTGCTACTTCTAACTTTTAGCCAACCATTTGCCACCTTTACCAGTTGTTTCAGCTAGTGTTCTTCTACTTTAACCAGCCTGTTGCTCCATTATGTTTGCATTTTTGCGACTTTTAGCAAGTCTCTTGCTACTTTTGTCTAGCATTCTACGACTTTTTTTGCTTTTAGTGTGTTGCTAATGTTATTTTAGTTTGCATTTTGCTTTTTAAGCTTATAGCTAGTGTTCTGCTCCTTGTAGCTTTAACAACTCATTTTCATCTTCTTAAAGCAAAGCCATTCAGCACAGCATTCACACTGCACTGTTATAGAAAAAGCTACTTCTCTAGTTTTGATTCTCTAATGCAGACAATTTTAAACTGGCTGTAACATAAACTTGTACTAGCGAGAGGGGGAAACAATTATACTGAGAAATATTTTGTTCAAAAGTTCCCATCTTCCTCAAAAATACCTCAGTAGTGATAATCTTCTTACAAATGTCTATTCAGAGGTGCCATGACAACTAGTAAACAGTGGTTACATCACTGGCAACTCAATGGTCAACACACGGTTCACAAATGGGGGTAGGCTGTTGTGATTACTGAAGCTGAACTGTGCCAATTCAAGAAACTAAAAAGCACTGTATAAAGTCCAGCAGTATGAATAAAACTCACAGGCACAAACATTTTGTTATGAGTTAGCGAATAGAGAATAAATGCCAAGTACCAGGACTACAACGATGCAAAAACTAACACTCACAGCCTGATGTTTATTCATCTATCTGTGCAGCAATGAACATCTAAACCCACAGAGCACAGAGGTGATATGAATCCTAGTCTACTTTCCAGCAATGCCAAAAATAACTCCTCATCACATCAACCGACTTGTGCTGAGACGAAACACTCGCAAGACCGCTGTAACGATACATTGTTGTTTTATTAAGACACCAACATTTCCAAGATATCTGTGTAAAAAGATTTCACTAATCCACAAAGACAGTGTTGGATCAAAGTTTACTGCTACGTTGTCAAAATATTGCTATAAACAATCATCAACCAGCTTGTCACATCCGACAACAAGATATTTATGGAAATATTTGTTTAAAAACACCGTAGCAGTAAAGAGCAGACATATTTCTTCAGTCAGAACCTGACAGAACTGTGTTATATCACTGTGACCCAGCACCTTCCACTACATTTTTTTGTCCTGCACGCCGCTACCATCAGGAGAAGACTCACCTTGCTACATGATGCAAGTTTTTACAACAGTCAAATGCTATCTCCGTCAACTTCTTCCCAGAAACAATTCTTTCAAAACAAGCCGTTCTCTACCGTGACACCTTCTTCTGAGAAAGAAGAGCTCTTGGTATGTGACAACATAAATTGGACTTTTCTTTCAAAAGGTCCTTGGCTAATAGTGTTCAAAAATGTCTAAGTTGACCCCAGCAGGCAGGGGCCATCCGCTCACAGTAAAGTCATCACTTGATAATAATTAGTGTCTGCAGATAAAATATAAATTATCTATAGAGTCCATTAGCTGCATCTGCACACTGCTAAGCTTTTTAAGCTTGGGCCAACTGGGGCACAACAGGAAGGTGATGTGGAGTGGGGGCAGAAATCAGGAGGGAGGCAGGTCTGAGGTTAGACTCTGTGGGGGTTGTGGTTGAATTGATTTGTGTTTTATTCAGCTTTTTTTTTTAAGATGGTGCGTGTGAGAGCATGAGCCATGTGCACCGCCTTCCAGGCCTTGTTTTCATGTTGTTCCAGTGTGTTTAAGAACAGCAGTGAACTCAGCGTGAGACTAACGTCTGGAGCGTGTAATCGAAACACCGTGCCTTAGCAGCCCTACACAGTGACCCCACTAATCTTCTTCTGACAAAGTGGCTTAGCTTCTATATGGTCATATGGCACAGTGAGACAGCTTAAACACAACACAGGCGGGCTTGATCCGGGCCTGCAGACCCTTACATCCTCCACTCATTAAACAGATCACAGGAACAGTTACAACGGAATTACAAACAATCACAGAAACATAAAATGCACTCACGAAAACACCTTCATTAATATATATATATATATTACAGTATATATAGTTAACCTGCCTGTGATTCATTCAACCTTTATTTAAACAGGTTAGTCTCATTGAGCCTCGAGGACTCATTTACAACACAGGCCTGAATGTGATGTGCTGTAATGGCAGGACAGTTAGTAACGTAAACATTGGTAATGATCATTCCAAAGCTAGCATGAGATTTAAAGGAGTACTACATACATAAAGTGACTGGAACTTTAAAACATAAGCCAAGGTAGATCAGAATATAAACACTGTGAGATAAGGTCCAAACACAAGCGCTAATGTTGCAGTGGCTCAATATAGAATAAATACATGGACAATGTGTTGCCTATAAGCTGAGAAGGTAGACACGGGCCTATTGTTTGTTTTAAGGTATACCACGGAGTAAAAAATTAACAGCGCCAAAACAGTAATTGTGTGTCTGATACTATCCCTACAGTTTAAATGCTTACAGCAGAGATATCAGAAACATGGCATTTTATACACTTATTTTAATTTTCCTGTCTGTGACCGGGCATTTAATTTTTAATGATGATTGAAGAGCCTGGACGGGAGTGAAATAAAAATAAAACCGGAGCACTGTATACAAAATTAGGCTTTGTGGAACTTGAATTCCTTGTTTTTAAAGCAGCCAGATTATTAAAATCACATGTTCCAAGTGACTTTGGCTGCTCGAGACACTATTAATAAATAACAATTATTAATAATAATAAAAAGTAATTCATGTACAGCAAGGTCACTGAACTTGTGTTATATAGGTCTTAATACAAACACTAGACAGGAAAAATACACCCACAGTGTGTATGCAGCCTATGAGCTGACAAGGTATAGTAATCGTAAAAGATAGCATATTTTTGCTATCTAGAATAAATGCTAGACGTTGAACTTAATCCAGTATTTCTATGATATGTTGTTTTATGTCAACATGGGACCTTTCTTTGAACTTTGAATGTAAATGCCTCAGAAACTACTTTCTGTTTGTTCTCTTACCTTTCCTCTGCAGGAAGAGTCTGAGCAGAGGGTTAGCTGTGGAGATTGCCTTGTAGTAGTTGTCGTCATTGTTGATGGGCAGCAGGTCGCCGTGAATGTCGGCGTAGGCCACCAACAGCTCCACGTTGGGGATGCGATGCACGTGTTGCAGGAGGCCATAGAATTCATCAAAACGACCAGGCTTCGACCGGTCCAGAGAGAACCGACGAAACTCTGCACCAAACTGGGACGGGGGCAAACAGGCAAGTGGGTGTGAGTTTACATTAATTATACCAACAAATAAACATGGGTGTACATATTCATGAAATCAAAACACATCTAAGGTCAAGGTTTCTGCAAGTTGCAGCAAGGTAAATTCAAGAAAAGACCAATATGAGTCAAATTTACTACCTATATGAATTACAAGAAATAAAAAGTATTTGTCCAGAACAAAGTTCGATCGTAAAAGCTCTTGAATTGTGGTTTTCAAATGGATCTGCACCCACATAAATTATTTGAACCCAGGTTAGTTAATACATATTATTGAATTTGCACATTTTCCTGTATTTTATTTTTAAGACGTGCAGCTTTTGTCCATATTTATGGTAATGAATTAGAGGCAGCTCAGTTTTAGCAGCTTTGATGATTTTTTTTTTTTTTTACATGGAGACATGCATTTGTAATAATTCAATTAAGGTAGTGCAGCTTTTCTAGCATCTATAGTAATTCATTTTAAGTGGTGAAGCTTTTCCAGCATTTATGGCAAATTAGGGGTGCAGTTTTGTCAGAATTTACGCTATATCATTTTAGGGGGTGCAGCTTTTCTGGCATTAATGGTAATTAATTTAAGGCAGTAAAGCTTTTTGATCATGTTGATCATGTTTTAGGCAGTGCAGATTTTCAAGGACTTACAGTAATTTTATTAGACGTGGAGTGTCTTTTCAATTTAAAGTAATTAATTTTAAGAAATGCTGCTTTTCTAGAATGTATGGCAATTTCCACATGTAGCTCACAGTTTCCCTCTCTATTTGCTACCAGTTGTCGATGAGGTACACACCTGAAAATACAAGAACAAAACTAGCACATCAGTCACTAAAATACTTTAAATTTATACAGTACATATTCTGGACCTCTACTGGAGAAAATTTACTTTAGGCAAATGTCACTGATGTCTAGTTGAACACTAATAGTCTTAATTTTTTAAACAGTTTTGAACTCTTCTGTTAGAATCTCAAATCCACAGAGGGTAAGCTAACACACCACATTACAAATTAATAATGTAAACATTATGATGAGCATGCAACATGTGATTAAGAATGTCTTATCTACCTTGCCTTACAGGATGTTTGGTTCCATAATTTGACAAAATATGTGTTTTCAGCACACGTGCATGTCCCTGTGAGCTGCTGCTGGTTTGTGAGTAATGGTCAGTGTGGTTTTACAGGATAAGTGCCCTCAGATTACTGATGTGCAGGCAGCTGTGGCGCTGACACACAGCACAGATGACGCCTCCCTGCTGATGTGCAGCAGATCTGGGTGTTGTGGTTACTGTTGCCAAGAGCTGACAAAAAGATCATCTCCAATTTGCGGCTAGATTGTTACACATCAGAGCAAAGACATGCATAAATTAAAGCTTGGAGGTAAAATAAATGCTCCTAAATATAAAAAAGTGGATTATTTTAGTTGGAAGAAAAAATTGTATAACTTTGTCTTGAGGGGATGAAACCTTTGGATAGTGGCACCAAAAAGATCGTAATTTATGATCACGTGTGTGAAAAAAAAAAAAGCAATTAATTAAAAACTTGTTTTAAGTGGCATTTTTAATGCGGACTACAGTTAGCGGCGGAAGGAGACAATCTCCCGCAGACCGAATGACACCTGCACAGCCGGGGAAAGAAATGCTAAAACCGGCAGGTATCGAGGACTCAAACAAGACTTTATTAGTCACAAATAAATAAATAAGCGAGGCAAAACTTTGATATAGTGTAAAAACTGGCCAAACTTTGGTAAATGAATGGAGGGAGCGGGCGGAAGGAGTTGTGACAGGTGACACGGACTCGCTCAGCTGACATTAACCTCCAACTTATACAAGCTGTCCACAAAACTTAACAAATCACTCCAGCGTCACAGTCCGACTCCAAATCTGTCCTTTCAGTCCACCTAAAAGCGGTGAAAAATGCCGCCGTTGCCGGCACAGCTCAGCTTGTTGGTAATTAGTGCGACATCTTGCCCTGCTAACCAGCCACTTAGCTAAATTAGCCGAAGGAGAATGAGTTAGCGGCGCAAAGATGGCGAATCAAAGTGACAACAAAGTCCCAGAATTACCTTGCTCTTCACCTCCACGGTACTCAGAGAATGGCTGCTCGGCACTCGGTGGGTTTTGTTCATGTTTCGCTAGCAGCGGGACCCGCCGCCAGAGCCCCAGCACAGCTCCTCCTGCCGTCGTGTATCCGAACCGAGAGTTGTCCGTCCGGGGACACGGACTGTCCCGCGAGCTCGTGGCGTCCACCGGTCCGCGTGGCGTCTCTGAGAGCCGGGACAGCGGCTGTCGACCAGCCCGGATCAGCTTGTGAACTTGTCTCCTGTCATAGTTGGAGTGCAGACACCGCTCGGCGCTGTCTCTGCTGCTCGACTGGGCTCAGCTCGGTCCGCTCAGCCTGTCTGAGCGGGGCACTTCAAAATAAAAGACTCCGAGTTTCTGCCGGACTTCAAAATAAGACTTGCAGTTGTGATTTCTGTCCAAGGGCTGCAAACTGTGGAAGCACACACACACATAAAATAAAAACTAAAAAGTCTGAAATACGAGACACTATCTGATAGACCAGGTGAAAATGAAATATACTTAAGACGTTTCATATAATAAATGTATTTGCGAAAAAAAAAATCTAATTCTATTGTTTTTTTAACAACCTAAGTTGTACTATTTTTAGACATATTAAATTGTACTTGGTATGTGGCGCAGTGGTTAGAGACAGTGGGCCTGTGATCACCGATTCAAGCCCCGGTACCAACATCAAAAAATGTGGGTGGAAAAAGGTGAACCATCCACACCTGCCTCCACCCTCATTCGCCCCACTCTGGGCCCCTGAAGGCCCTTAACCCCCACCATCTGCTCCCTAACAGGTCTCTCTTGAAAATGAGTTCTCGTGGCTCAATGAGACTGCCTGGATAAATAAAGGGTAAATGAAAAAAATGAAAAATTTATGCTTGAATAATACATTTTGATTTTATTTTAATTGCATTTGTAATTTATTTGCTTAGTACATATATTTAGTAAAAAAAAAAAAAAAAAGAAAGAAAGAAAACTATAGATGTTCCTATGAAAATTGAGGGTGTTGAGATAACCCAATAGAAACGTTTCAGATTTGGTACCTGGATTATTGAGCATGAACTTTCTTGTCTTGAACCACTTTGTCTGTGGCTGCCTGCCTGGGAGGAGTCGACGAGGGACAGGACGGCCTCCAGAAACCATCTTGG
>JARVLU010000103.1:33183053-33195040 GCA_031762415.1 Simpsonichthys santanae | reverse complement strand
CGACGCAGGACTGACAAAAATAGCCAAAAAAAAAAAAAAAAAAAGGTGACATAAGCCAGAAAACATGGTACTATATGTACTGGTAATGGTTAGGATCAGTGTAAGGGCTAGGCTATAGAAACTAATGAAAAATGAATGGAGGTCAATTCAAATACCACATAAAGACAGCAAGACAAACCTGTGTGCACGTTTGTGGAATCGTTTAGAAAATTTGATTTGATGCTACAAATATGTATTTACGGTGTCTTGGAACACCAGATTAAAAAAAAAAAAAAAAGATCCATTTGGCCAAATTTAGTACTTTATCATTTATGCAGTATCTATGTACACCATTTGATAAATAAACCAATAAATACAAAAACTGAAGTTGTCCTGAACCAAAGGTTGGACGTGTTCACTGAAGCTCAGCTAAAACCCAACTCTGACAAGAAAACAAGCCCAAACCCAGCAACAAATATTTAGCAGAATGTTTGAACATAAAAATAATCCAGGTGTTGAAATGGCAGTCGAGCCCAGATTTTAAGGAAAATGCAAGAAATTGCAAACATGGAAATATACAGCAGCTATAACTAATAATAAGAAAAAAAAATTGTTTTGCTCTGCATAGGCACTCACCATGACTCATTTTGAACACAATCCACCCATTCTTTAATCTAAATCAAGTAAATGGTCCAGCACTGGTTCTGTGGGAACCACAATTACAGCACTTTATTGTTCATAAATGCTTGGGTGAGAAATAAAACCATAAAATACACACAAATTTAGAAAAACCTTGTTTAACGCAACCATCTTTTTTTTTGTTTTTAACAAAACAAGCTTTCTCTTCTGTGAATGCCAGTATGCTGGTTACTGTCCAGTCTTATAGACCAAAGAAACATCAAGTTGAAATTGTGAAAATAGCAAATACAGTACAGTCAAAGCTTTCCAGCAAACGGTGAAAAAGATTAAATAATCCTTTATACTGGCAGAACAAAACAAGTGTTGCTATTTGTTGCAAAATGAAATTATAACAAAAACCCTAGTCAAAATTAAAAAAACAGTTAATTTATATATTTGGCAAAAAAAAAAATTATGTTAAAAATCAACAAACAGCCACAAAAGCAACACCTATAGTTAAGCAGAGCAATGAAGAACATATGAGGCTGCTATTCACATGTGGTAATAGCAAATATTTAAGGTACATGTACATCAACATCTGTCCAAACAAGTTTAAAAGACTGTACAAATATACACTACCGACCTTAGAACTACAAGAAAAGAGATGGATTATAGTTTACGCCAAAACAACTGAGTTTCAGCTACGTTGACAAGCTCGGTGGCTTTATCAATCAATGACCCTTTATTTCCATGTAATTAGGAATATGAAGGCAAAAAAAAATTTTTTCTTCTCATTTTTGTTTGGTGTAAATTTGTTGTTTTTGCACCTTCGTTGTCAGTTTTAGCTGCTCGCCGAGTCCGTTTTAAAACGTCACTGGATGGCTTGTTTCGACCGGTCTCTTTTTACCACTTCCCTCCCTCCCCCCCGTGTAGCTGTCCTTGAGTTCAAGAGAGGCAGGTTTGTTGGTGCGGAGCCAATCCTGAATGCCTTTTGGACTGAGTGAGTCTTTTCTGACTGTTGTCAGTCAGACTTGCTGTTTGCCCAGCTGGGCTCCATCTCTCTCACTTCTTGCAGACGATGGTACAAACTTGGGGATGATGATGGGTAAAGGGTCTCTTCCTTTGGCAGCTGGTCTTCCTGAGCCCTCTGTTGTGCCAAAACCATTCTCTACATGCGGTCCTTCATCATCGTCGTCATCATCATCATCATCGTCGTCGTCGTCGTCGTCATCATCATCATCATCGTCGTCGTCGTCATCATCATTATCGTCGTCATCATCAGACAGATCATCTAAATCTGAATCCATCTTAATGTCTGTCCTTGGCTCTATTCTCTTCCTAGCTCCAGTAAGCTGCTGGTTGCCATGGAGATGCGCCTCTCCCTCTGGTTCCTCATCCTTCTGCAGCTCTTCCTCATCACTGTCTGAGTCGATGGCGATGGGCTCAGAAAGGTCTAGAGGCGTTTTTCGTGGGAAGGTGTGGCTGATTGTCTTGGTTTGGTCTCTACAGACGCTGCTTGGATTAGATAGTGTCACTTCTGCACCTTCCACAGTCCCTGCTGGTTTCCACTCTTGCAGCAGAGTCGCTCCACCATTAGCGGCCACAAGCTCCTTGTGTTTCTGGAGAGCCTGCTCCGACACTCCCAAACGCTTCTTCGATGTCCGCTGTTTCCCGTGCTTGCACTCGTACACACCGTCCTGGACAAACGCCAGCTCATGATGTAGTTTGCTGAGCTCGTGCATGCTGAACCCGAGCAATACGCTGGCATTCTGAGCTTCACATTCCTGCACACATTTTCTCCTTGTGCTGACAAAGTGGCTGGAGATATCAGACTTCCACAGCCAGAGACTGGAGGCCAGCTTCTCCACCTCTCGCTGTGTTGGATATGGCGCTTGATTGAAATACTGCGTCAGAAAAGCCTTCCTGTTCTCATATGACTGGTTTTCCTGTCCTTTGGGGTCAAGAGCCAGCACTACTGGTTCATCTGGGTTTTCTTCAAATGTTGAGCCGTTCATATCTCGAGGATGGGCTCTTTCACCAGGGGGTCCCCGCCTCCTTCGTTTTGGGGCACCGGTGTCAGCGATATTGAAACTGGGCCGTTTCAGGGCACCGCTCGGAGACTGGCTGATCCGAGAAGAATGAATGACCCGGCCATCCTGCCCATTTTGTGACTTCCCTACACCTCGACAATGAACTAAGTGCAGAGTGATGGTTGAGGCAGTCATGTTGCTTGTATAAACCCCCAAGCAGTGGATGCACTTGTAGGTCAGTTTCTTTTCTACGGGGTGAACAGTCTGAATCACCTGGTGCCTCTCTCTCAGGTGATGGGCCAGTGAGTCTGAGATTGGGCCCTTCAGGATGGAAAAGCAAAGAGGACAAAGGGTCTTACCTACGTCTCTCTTATAGGGCACAGACGCTTGTGGGGCACTTTTGACTGGAGGAGTATCGTGGAGCACTGGTGCAGTTTTTGGTGGCTGCTGAGGCATCAACCTCTTACCTGATATAAGAGAAGCAGCAGACAGAGCCGACGACGCAGACGTTGAGCTGTTCTGAGCATGAAATGCCACAGACTCCTCAGGGGCATCTCTCATGTTGTATGTGGTGACAATCAACTGAACATTTTTGGGATTCCCTTGCTGCAGAGTGAGGTCAAAGGTTAAGGGAGAGTCTGTGTGAGGGCCTACCCTCTCATCCGGGTGCGACAGCCGCATGTGAGCCACCATCTTCTCAACGTCATTGAACGTTGCACGGCAATACGGGCAAGACAGACCATGGATCAACATGTGGTTTAACAGCGTGTCGCTGGGCAGATACCGGTTGCAGTAGAGACACTTGCTGGTGAAGTTGTGAATTTTCATGATGTAATTGGCCACAGCAGGCACCTTCTCTGCTTTGTGCTCTTTCTCAAAATGAGCGCTGTAAACGTTCTCTGGAAAGAGCTCATTGCAGATGGTGCAGATTTTCCACTTCTGAGTGTAGGATGTGCCAAGGACAGAGGAGCCACCTTTCTTAGCTGTGACAGAGGCTACAGTCGTGGCAGCTGCCTGAACACGGGAACCTAGAAGGTTGGACTTGAGGGAAGAGGATGCGCTGGCCACAATTGGGCTCCGCAGGATACCGCTTGACAGAAGCTGCTTTGCTGCATGTGACTGCTGGGGCATGGAAACCTGGGCATTCCCTGGCAGTGTGGCCCTAATTTGATGGTTAGCTATAGAGAATGACTGGTTGGCTCCCTTTAATCCGACAGCATCGTGTTTTATTCCAGCTAAAAGACTGAGTGAGTTAAAGCCAGTTTTTGATGCAACAATAGCCCGATTCAGCTGCTGTGTGGCAGGAGACCTTGTTGTGGCCATCACTGCTCCTTTAGGGCCCATCCCAATGATGGTCTTGTCTCCTTGAGTTTTGGGAGGGAACATAATGATTTGCTTAGGTCGGGGGACAATCACACTCGTGTGCCCAATCATCGCAGTGACCTGGTAGCCAATCCTCTCATGGTCTTCGATGACGTGTTGAACAAGTGCCTCATAGGTCCGGGGAACAAAAAGACACTTCTTGCAGTGAATCTGGTTACTGATAACATTGTTTGTGTTATTAGTACTCTCTGCATTTCCATTCTGTGCATTTGTTTTCTCTCCTGGTTTGACGATGTAGGGATGGGCCACTTGCTGAAAGTGTTCTCGGTAGATGTGCTTCCGCACCACGTTGTACAAAGGGTCCCTGTAGGTGCACTTCTTGCAGTAGTACACTGCCTGTTCCACACTGTCCCCGGTCCTCTTCAGCAGGCCATCCTTCATCATGATCCCACCAGCGCCGGCCACCAGACCCCCGGGGCCATGCCGTGCAGCGTTGTTAGGCATGTGGAACAGTTTAATGTGTGTTTCAAGAGTCTTTTTGTTGCCACTGAAAGTGCAGTAGGGGCAGTTGAGCAGAATGTTGTTCTCAAAGTCCTCGCTGTGTACATTGCGGAAGTGGCTCTTGTACGCTGAGAAATATTTGGATGAAAAAATGCAGCCAGAGCAGCAGAAAGGTTTTGATCTGTAGTCCTGGAGGAAAAGAACAGAGAGGACGACAAATAGCTTTAAAAAAATGTTGGCTTAACACCAAAATAAATATATAAATATTTCAAATTGTACAGTTACGGTACTGTGATGTCTGCATGATGTTTTGTAGTTATATAACCAAACTAATCATACAGATTTAAAAAATAAATTTATGTCTTCATGTGTCACACACCTGCACTTTGGTATGCGATGGCTCCCACATACACACATCCTCCCAGCTTGTGTGCTTAATATACACTTCAGGAGGGGTAAAATCATTGAAGTCCTAAAATAAAAAGAGAAAACTGAATGCACGTGCACAATTAAACACATACGATAGCTCAACAGGAAAAAATAAATAAATAAATAAATAAATAAATAAATAAATAAATAAAACAATTCCAGATGGGAATAGCTACTACTAAAATCATGAGTTAATTTACAGAAAATTAAACTTGTTTTATGTCAAATTCCTATCAAATGCTCACATCACTGAAGGTACAAATTAATGTAGGGTTTTAAAGATGCTAAACTATATTTACCGTACTGACATTCCAGATGCCAAAAACACTATTTCTTGTAAATCAGTGAGAACTTGATTAAACAAAACATTTTTTCCTTCCACATTCAAAGTACAGTATTTCAGACATTTCTATTGTCTTTAGGGATACAGTTTACCTAGAGATAAGGAAACAAACCCTAAACTTCCACTTCAGATTTTTCCGATTGATTGCTGATTAATGATTCAATTATATTGTGGCAAAACTAAAACGTTGATTTATATCGTCATCTTTAAAATACGCTTTTATTTGGAAATTCCCAAGGCACGTCTGTGTCACCATTTCAGTGTATGTATATATATATATATATATATATATATACACACACACACACACACACACACACACGTATATATACAGTATATAATTGTTATTAAATCATGTTAATGAACACAAAGGGAGAACTCTGAAGTATGACAGTGCAGCACATGGACTGTACTTGGCATAAGCTGTACAAGAAGAAAAAGGTTGAGACAAAAACAGCTCTTTTTACACTAAAGCCAGCTTTTGTTAAGATTTCAGCTTCTATAATGTTAAAGAAAAGATGACATTGGAGGCGGAAAGAGAATGACAAACAAACAAAGTCTGTGGCAGATTGTTGCTGCTGCTAACAGAGGAGTATCATGTGAGCATCGTCTAAGTTTCCTCTAAACACAGAAAAAGCAAAGACAATTACAAAATCCACTGCAACTTTTATTGTGAAGGATTTGTGTCTGCATTTAGTTCTTGAAAACCAGGGTTTATGCACAAATTTTTGCACTTTGTAGCCACGGTAAAACATGACACTTTAAACGAAATCAAAAATCAAGAAAACACTGAAGAAAGCAGGTAAGCTAGCTCTAACATCAGCGTTCATTGCCACATAAATTTATGCTAATGTACTGAGCACTTAAGACTCCTTCTGTTCCTTTACTTCCTCTAGTCGTGTTTGGAAGAAAATGTTTTATACTGCATGGTTAGATACAATATTGTTTTTAGATTCAAGAGATTCTATGCCAAGAATTTTTTTTTACAAATGCAACAAAAGATTGATTGATAATTGTTTAATGTAATTGTTGGATTGTAACTGAATCATATTATGGTACCCAAAGACCACCACCCTTAGTGTGGGTGATCACAATACAGTATGTGCTATACTTCAGGGAGTCAATTTATGAATTTAAACAAAAACACACATCCATACTGAAGAGCTAGGAAAAAAATTGAATCTTTACTTTATTTACATTCCTAAATCATCCACCATCTCTAAAAGTTAAACGTCATAATGACGTCAAATACCTTAAAGAATCAATCAGGATGAGAGAGTCATGAAATAATACAAAGGAAAGTTGGTCATACTGTCACAATTATAAACCCCTACGCTCTGAGCACACTCACCTCCAAGTGATCTTTGCAGAACTCCAGGCCGATGTCTCCCAGGACCTTCTTGACATTTTTCCTTGCTTTCCGTAGACTGGTGAGGTTATTGACGGGGAGCTGGAACATTCTGCCTGCCTGGGTTTAAAAACACATACATGTTAAATGGTGCACGGACGGGTTTTTGCCAACAAAAAAAAAAGTTAAAAGTTTCCTCAAAAGTACTATTTGTGCACTTAATTTGTATTAGCTGAGGGGAAAGATCAGCTGAAAAGGTGTGTCAGATGTGCAACACTCAGCTACCCATTAAAGTCTTTTAGCATTCAGATTCAGAGACGACTGTTTTGAATAATAAACCCATTTTGTAGGCAGCTAGTCATTTCCACCTCTGTTACAAGAGTCACTTCAGTACAAATGTTACTTCACACAAGATTACAAAGGCAAACTTCATATATTGTTGAAAAAGGACAATTAAAACATTTCCATTAGAAAAAGCATTTTGCACAAAAGCCATATCGACTTGACAAGATAAGCACAGGTATTATGACGCCATCACTTATGTCTCTGCTGTTTAAGTGTCAATATATCATGGTAGTGCCACAATGAACAATAAAGAACCAAGTAACAAAAGCAGCTACATCCAGTCACTGATAATACATTAAAATACACATATTTATGGTGCACCCCTGTAGATTCTAAGTTGAAATCTGTGGCCTATTTGTGAAAATGTCAAGAGTGTTTACACCTGGTGTTAACAAGCACATTTATATAATTCAGTCACAAGCAGATAGTACAAGTTCAGGTATAAACACTGCCAGAAAGCTCAGAGATCAGTCAGATAATAGGTAGACCCAGAAATGTTACTGAAAGTGTTTTTCAGTCCACTACCTGACCAGATTCCCACAGATGTTTGTTTTCAGTGTGTTTTGTTGCATTTGTTTACCTGCAGAAACAACCAAAGTGACTGAAAATAAGTTAACGATGACAACGTCCACGAAAGAGATTGAGAAGTCTGACATTTTTGATGCATCGGTGCAGATTTACACTCAGATTTGTTAAGTATGCAAATAAAAGTGGTTTATTTGAATTGAGCGTGTACCTACAAAGATTATTTTATTAATCTGATATTATAACAAACATTATTTATCCATTTTAAATTGTGTTTGAGGCATTTTGTTACTAGTAGCCCTTGACAAAGCACTTGTTTTATTCTTTTTTGTGTCATATTTATGAAACATTTAGACTATGCTGGGAATAACGGTTCAAAAGGTAAAGAAGTACTTCTGAAACAAAGTTTAACCTAAAACCTGATCAAGGATGGTCCATCACGTAGGTCTTGCGCCAATACTTTAATGATCTCGTTATTTTTTGCTGACCTGTGTGTAGCGTAACACTTGTTAGAATGCACAGAAAAACCATCAGTATGGATAAATGGCAAACAAGCCGTTCAAGTTTTATTGATAGTTTCCAGAAAGATGTAAACAAGGTTTTTCTCAAACTTTTTGCATCATGTCCTGCAGCCAAATGATCTGCTTTTTCATTTCCAGTCATGAGCCCATCTCCAGATTTAACAGACTGTGCATTATCCAGAATACTGAAGATTTATTCAGTACAGTATTCGTTTGCTAAAACAACTCCTTAACAATACAGTAATTTGAATGACTTAGTGCTAGGAGACAGTAATTTGCCTACGTACAATCTGAAACCCAAGTCTGAATGTAAATGTTCCACAAAAAGTAATTTATGTTTTGTTCATTAATTCATTATGACAATGCTTGTTGTTGTTTTTTTTAATCACTGAAAAGCTGATATATTTCCCTTTTAATGGTGACACATTTGTTAGGAAAATTAATTTGTGAGTAGAGTATGTAGGTTGCATCCAAGAGAAACTTAGAAACTTGCCCAGTTTTTCCTGTCGATGCCAAACAGCCTATCCTGCTGTAAATTTGATGTTTGCCAAAGTAATCAAACGTTTTTTTTTTTCAGTTATTCAAAAATCAGTTGGTCCTTTATTTAAAGTTACCGGTAATCTTTATGTAGAAAGGTCAAAGGTCTCAAGTGCACAATGACAACAAGCAACAAGACATCAAATAATTTGTGTGACCTCAGCTTGTCTCAGAATCAGAGGTGGGATGCTGTTAACATTTATTTATTGTGATTGTAGTTTCTCTTTTTATTTTTGATAAATGCAAATGCTTATTGTCAATTACCCTGTGACGTGTGCTGCTGACCACTTGACCAGGTCACCCTTGTGAAAGAGATCTTGATCTCAACGGGCTCTACCTGGTAAAATAAAGGTGATTGATTGATTGGACACCAGTGAGGGTCTAACTGTCATGCTGTCCTTGCTTCTGTACATCTGTCTTGCCAAAGAAAATATGCAATTGTTGGTGTGACAGATACAGACCCCCTATCCATGTCCCCTCCTTGCCATTTTTCCCCTGCTTCCCTCCCCTACTTGTAGATGGCGCTGCAGAGGGCTCCCATTATATAAGCCTCCTCTCTCTGCCTCGCCTGCCATCACAGAATGGCGCCTCCTATTGAGTAAGCAGCAGCCCTTACATATATCTGCAGCACAGGGGAGGAAGGAGAGGAGGGAGTGATGTTGGAGGAGAGGAAGAGGAGGGACACAAGGAGTGAGAGAGAGAGAGACTGGAATAGGGGGAGGGGGAGTGTGAGAGAGGATGAGGCGAAGGGGGTGAGAGAGCTTGGAGGAAAGGGTGGGGTGGGGGGGGGAGTGAGCGGGCGAGTGTGGAAGGAGTGCAAGGGGAGAGATGAGAGGAAAGGAAAGGAGAGTGAGCCACGAAGGGAAGGGGGAGGGAGTGAGGCAAAGAGGTCAGCTAGACAGGCACAGAGGAGAGAGGACGGGAGGAAAGGGAGGCTGGAGGGAGAGAACATGGAAGAGGGTGAGCGAAAGAAGGGGCGACATATGGGGGGGAGGGGGGCAAGGAGAGGCAGAGCAGGAGGGAAGGGAGGGAGAGAGGGAAGAGGAGAGGGAGGAAACGCAGGAGGAGGCTACTCTGTTCTGCTGTGGTGAGGGCTGCTGGCAGAAAACCGGTTTCCCGTTCTGCAGTGGAGCTAAAGAGAAAGAAAAACAGGCCTTGAAACCTTTAATGTTTGCTCACTCTTCCACCTGAATAATAACCAATATCACCTTGTGTTTATATTTACTGGGGGGGGGGGGGGGGAGACACTGCTTACATTCACTGTAACGGTAGAAACAGTCTGGGATGCTGTAAATGCAATAATGTTTTACCTTATGGCTCAACACCTGCCTATAAAAAAAAAAAAAAAAGGTGAAAGGGGCGTCTGCTGGTGTCCATTATGGCAGCACTCCCCTCTCTGGAGGAGTACACACCTCAAGTCACCTGGCTGATTACATTTTATGACGCTGAAACATAAACAACTCCCATTAATTGACAAATGCGTCACCACGTTCACTTAAATGTAAACTTTGTCTACACTGTGATGTAGTTACATTGTCACTCGCTGCCTTTCAATGTGGATTTATAAACACTGGCGGGATCAGTGAGTGGAACAAAAATCAGTGCTAGTGGATTTAATTAAAAAAAAAAAACACACACACATCTGTTAAAGAAGTCAAATGTTTTGATAAAATGCTGCTGCAAATGACAAAGAATAAAAAAAAAAAAAGGGGGGGGGGCACCCCGCGCTTAGCTAACATGCTAAGCTAACTACCAACATCATGGGTTGTCCAAACGAATGCTCCCATTTTTAATCTTAATATACATATACATACACATTTGATTGATAAAACACGAGTTGTGTTTACATCCCCACGCCCCCCAGCACACCAACATGATTAGCCACCGCCACCCATCGCAGTCACGCAGGTAGGCGCACAGATAACAGCCAACAATGTGTGTGTTGTCCCCGGCACTCATCCAGGTTTACCTGATTTTTACATCCAGAGCTCCCGCCTGAGCGAAATGCGCCGCCTCAAGACGTCCGAGCCCACTTTCACTCGCACGGATAGCTCGGTGGATACCCACACAGGTGGCTTGTGAGGAAGAACGAGTCGTCCGTCGGTGTACCTTCCAATCCCGACAGCTTCTTAGCGACCAGGGCTATCCTCTGGTCGGCGAGCGGAAACAGAGAGCTTCGGCAGGCGGTTGAAAACCTCCGCAGCCGGGAGCGGTGACCCTGCAACAACCGTTGCGCTCCTTACTGTTGGAAATATATTCACACAACTCTTGTCTGTGATTCCCTGACAGCGCATTTCCCTTTACTCGTTCTACCCTGACAGACAAAACACATCCAACCCGCTGAATGCCCTATCCAAAATGGCGCAAATCAAAGAAGCGGAAGTGACATCTACTTGATTAGCATAAATTATCTCATTGTGAGATCCGCCCTTAGCCGCGTCGAAAAAAAACTCCTAATTGGTTTGTCAATCAGTTTGGTCAATTAATTAAAAATAAATAAATAAATAAAAACGCACTATTGCCGTACCTTAAAGTCTGCAGAGGGTTTTAGTTTAAGAGTCCCCCTCCGTGGGGTAAACAACCCCGCGCAGTAGTTACATGAACAGTCCGACAGCGGGCGTCCTTCCGGTTACTCCTCCCCTGCGGAGTCGGATGTGCACAGTGCCTCAGCACGCAGCTAGAGGCCAAACCAACGCTAGGCGGCGCTGTAATCTGAGGTGCTGTGGCCCTCAACTGGCCCATAGCAGCCGGGACTACTTTCCTGTTCTTTCTTGTGCAGGGGTCTGAAATCTTTGCATTCAGGAGCCATTCCTCCCCATTTCACCACTAAATACTTACTAAACACTGAAGAAAATGATGTATTAATAGAAGGAGTACACGATTCTAGGTGTTAAAATAAATCACAAAACCAATTGGAGATCAATTATAATGAAGCACTAGAGCAAATCACTTCTTGAATTACAAATCAATACAGTTCCTGTAATCCTCGCTCATCATACCATATCTAGATTAGTGTGTGGAAATGTGGGGCAAACATGTGTATAATACATTTGCATATGTACATGTGCATTTTGTGCATCTGTATGACAAAACGAAAGTGAATTATGTTGGTTTTACAATTTAATCTCAGAGAGAATGCACACTGTGTGGTTAGATGTTAATGGATTGGCAAACTAATATATTACTGGGACAAATTGTACTTTTTCTCCAAGGTGGCAAAGTAGTTGTTGTTTTTAGTATTTTACCTTGTTTTATATGGCACCTTGATTTGACTGTTTGTATAACTACTTTTGATTTTAATTTATTTTTGTTTAATTATTGTTGTCTGTACTTTATATGTTTGTCTAAAACAGGTCTCTCTTGAAAATGAGTCCTCATGACTCAGTGAGACTAACATGTATAAATAAAGGTTAAAAAATCATTCTGTTACAGAAATTTTATTCAGACATACAGTAGCTGGACAAGATAACTGCTACTACAGTATATAT
>JARVLU010000103.1:33099876-33116703 GCA_031762415.1 Simpsonichthys santanae | reverse complement strand
GAAATGACATAAAAGTAAACTAGAGACGTTAAAACGGTCTCTTCCTTCAGAATGATGTTCATTACAAAACACTATACAGTACTGTGTACTTTTACTTAGGTAATGTACACACTATACTGTGTACTTTTACCAAGATTATGTACACACTATACTGTGTACTTTTACTAAGGACATGTACACAGTAAACAATGTACATTTACTACGGTCATGTACACAGTATACAATGTACATTTACTAAGGTCATGTACACAGTATATGATGTACTTTTAGTAAAGTCATGTACACAGTATACTGTGTATTTCTACTAAGGCCATGTACACAGTATACTTTTACTAAGGTTATGTACACAATACTGTGTATTCGTTATTAAGGTCATGTACACAGTATACAACGTATTTTAGTAAGGTCATGTACACAGTATACAACGTATTTTAGTAAGGTCATGTACACAGTATACTGTGTATTTTTACTAAAGTCATGTACACAGTATACTGTGTATTTTTACTAAAGTCATGTACACTGTATACTGTGTATTTTTACTAAAGTCATGTACACTGTATACTGTGTATTTTTATTAAGGTCATGTACACAGTATACAATGTATTTTTAGTAAGGCCATGTACACAGTACACTGTGTATTTTTTCTAAGGCCATGTACACAGTACACTGTGTACTGTGTACACTATGTTTTGCCTTGTTTATGGTAAAAGTTGCGGACAGCCAGATGTTGTCAACAGGTTGTCCACTGTAACTGTCCAAGCTGCAGACTGACTTGAGGTCAGCTTGAAGTAAAGAACAACTCTGAACTGGATTTTTCATGGTACTGGGCAAACTTTACCTCAACACGTTCTCACCTCAAATAATTACATATTTTAACGTTCTGGGGAAAAGTTTCATTTTAGATGTTATGCAGCCAACATGTTTATTAAAAAACACACTCAGAAGGAAATCGAGATCAAGGTATTTTATTTTGTCAAACAATCTGTATTAAGACATGAATTCATTCAGCACAATCTTGGTAAAGTTTATAAGTTTATGAAATACAATCTGAAGTAACCCTCTCACAGGTAACACGGATGTGGGAGCATTAATACATTGCCAAAAACAAAAAAGACAAGTTATTGAAAAAGAAAAATAGATATTGTAGTTCTGTCTTAAAATCCCGACGGGTTAGAGCTCCCTAAGTTGTCGTCTGCCAAACTCAAATCTTACGTGAGCAGAACTATAAAACAAGGGAATGTCATCATCTATTAACCATAAAGGTTCAGCCATGGCATTATGGTCCACGCAGGCGTTCGGACTGAGATCAGAGATCAACCTGCCAACGTTTATTCTGCCAGAGGCCACTGGGCGAGCCGAGGTGCACCGTCAGGGTTTAGATGTGTTCACACTCGTATTGCTCAGAAATCTGCACATTTCTGTTAAGCTGCAACTCTAAAATGCCTCCGCCTGTTCGGAGCCGACACAAGAATCAGTCAACGCCACATCCGCGCACCGTTCATGAGGCTCGGGTCTTTAGTCAAAACTTTTACTCGTTAAGGTGCATTTAAAACACACAACTCTTCAAACCACGACCCGCTAACTTGAACTGGATCATCTCCGCCTTCAGTCAGGTTTCCAAATCAAAAGACGTCATTTAAATGACGCTTGATTGAAGTTTGTTTTTATTTTAGCGTTTAACTGAAGATATGCACGTTAACTCGTAACTTGAAGTTATTTGCTGCTAAATACCAATCTGTTTCATTTTAAATGGACACACCTCATCTCATTTTACACGTTAAAGTCTTTATTTCAGATTAAATATTTCTTAAAAGCAACCCCTAACTAAAAGTTCAGCCAACAACTTTAAATCAACATTTTGGCTAAATGGATTAATTACAAAGAGACACAAGTTAAGTTTTGATTAACGAGAACGCTCTTTGTGTTCATTTAAAGTGGACGTTCTTCTAAGGGTGGTTAAAGATATGTGTATTTAAGTTAGGTGATTCAAGCAAATGCTACTAAAGTTTGTTGAATAATGAAACACATTGATCTAAATTTAAAGTCAGAGCTGTATTTTGGCTGCTGGCTGCCTTGATTTCTAAAAACAAGTTGGACTCTACCCAAAACACCACGACCCGCATTAAATCAAGTTGAGCTTCCTTATCAAACTGGAAATTTGATTTTGTTACATGATTTTGTTGTTATATGTGGATTATTTCTTCAGATATCAGTTTAAAGGCCTCACCCAGCTCTTTATTTCTTCTAACTTGTGCAGTGAAGAATTATCCTTCACATTTTATACAGCCTACGTTTTCTACCACTGATTTAGTCAATTTCACCGGGAATCGGTCACGGCGGCCGTTTCCTCATGACGATCAGCAGCAGAAAAGCCACAGCGGACTCTTCCGCTCCCTCTGGACGTCTGACCGTTGTCACAAATGCCGCCGCCTCTCGGCTGCGCTCAGCTGGAAGTCTGCTTTCAAACACATTGTGCTTAGATTAAATACAAACCTGTTTTATAGACGTACATTCACTTTTACTTCTTCTTATAGACTAATTTACACACTTTATAAAATAGGCTTCTGAGAATATAAGCTACTCTCCACTACAAGATCACACAAACATCAATAAAGATTAAGCGTATAATTGTATCTGTGCAGTATGAATCAACTGAGCTATAACACACACGCGCGTTGATTTGATGTGCACGCAAATAACCAAGCGCTCTACAAATGGCTTTTCTTTATGCTGGCTGGGAGTTTCCACGCGTTGCATCGGATTTAACGGACGCGTTCTCGGTTATTGCCACTGATTGGATACGTCAACGCATCGTTTTTGGGGGGTGGGTGGGGTTCATCTGTGGTGCCAAAACAGGCATCTCAAAGATTCTTGTTTAAGTGCACTTTAACTGGCACCGGACGATTGATAAAAATAAACGAGGGAGCGAACGGTCGGGGCTCACAACCCTTCTTTAAAACCTCTCTCTGCTTCCTGACTCCAAGGCACTGCTTAAACTGTAAACACGATGGAAAATCGATTGAAATGATCAGAAATAAAAACTCCAGGTGGATTCTAATCAAGAAGTATGTAGTGTACGTCATGGCACGGAAAATAAGACGTAAAAACAACAACTTTTGATACAGTACTGTCATCTATTTCAATGGCTTACATGCACACTTAATTATCTGATATATTTATATATTTATATCTGTAAATGTATGTTTGAAGTGAAAGTGCTTTCCATTTACAACTATAATTTCACTTTTAAAATTAATCTTCTATTTATAATCACATTTGACTTCACACTCTTTACTCTGAACCTGAGCTGCAGTCTTCATTTGAACTTTTAAACATGTGGTTAGCTTAAAGGAGAAGATTCTGCACACCGTCCCGCTGATCACAACCAAGAGTTAAAAACATGTTCAAACTGAAAGAGTGTCTGGTTCAGCTCGATGTCATGAAGTTCACCTGATCCAAATGACGAAAAGCTGCTGAAATTTATTCGTTCTGATCAGGCTTCTGCTCCGAGTGACGAGCAGCGAAGCTAACCAAGGCTTGGGCTGAATCTATTTAAAAGTAAAACGTCTGAAAGGAAAAGCCTGGTTGGAGACCTGCAGGACTTTATATCTCATTTCATTTTGTCTCCATAGAAGCTCTTCTTTCTTTGGCCTTGATTCATGCCGTTTTGTAAAATATACTGTGAGCTTTGGCAGAACAGAGATAAAATTTATTTTAAGTCTCGTGAGTTCTTTAAAGTCTCAGAAGAGATGGAGCGTTGTGTAGCCTCATGGTTTTACTTGCCCAAGAGGAATGATATTAAAATGAGAGAACTTCTCTGGACCAATGCCTCTCACACAAACAAAATAGAATAAAAGCTAAAATATAATACAGTAGAGTAGACCAGAGCTAATAATCTCTACTGTATGGTCAAACCAAACACCCCGACTCCCCTCGTTGATGATTCCATAATAGATTATATTGCAATAATATGGCAATAATTACAGTAAAATCAGAAAAACCAATAAGCTAATACTAATACATAATCACTATATATAAATATTCACTCTGTGTATTTCTGTAAATTTACAAAAAATGGATACAAATGGGATTTGAGAAATAATTTGTGGTTTTTAAACTATAGAAGCAGCAGGGCGTTTCACTGTACTGGTTTCAAACGTGACGCATGAAGCTACAAACTGGATTTGCTGTTTATTCATGTGAACTCAAAGTTAAATCTGAATAAAAGTTGCAAAAAAATTTGACGTTCAGGCCTACAAACAAGCAAAAAAACAAACATAAAGCAGGGCCTCTGGTTATCTTACTGTAAATGATTGAAAATATTCCAGTTAATCCGCTCAGATCTAAACATTGTTTTGTAAAATGTCCAACATGGGCGCTAAAACCCTCTAAAAAGTGGGAACCACAAAACAATCAAGGCCCGTGAGAAACAGTAGATGAGCGCTCCAGCGTGTAAAGTTTCTGACGTCCCTGTAAACGGCGGCTGTACAGCTTTTATCTATTTACAGATGGATTATGAATACAGTCTAGGTAAATAATGCCTTCGTCTTTACGCACCGCAGAGCCATCGAGGTGTGCTAACGTACTCCACAATTAGGAACTAAACAGTTAAAACTAAAAGACAGGTTCACAAAGTAAATCAAGCTGAATATATATAAATATATACAGTATACACACACAGTTCAAACCAAAACATGTCATTTTGAAACTCGTCAGCTGTTTGTCGGGATGATCCCAGGGAGATGCATTGGGGCCTCTGGTGAAATCATAAGAAGTGTAGGCTGGAATGGATTCAGAGATATGTGTGTGTGTGTCTTTGTCATTGCAGGACGAGTGTTGGAGGAACTGTAACAAAAAAGGAGGGGTGTTCACAATCATGTGCATGCGTTAGTGACATCTGAGGAGGCGCTCGGTTCTCCGGACCCTGCTGGGTTTTCAGACACTGACCAGAAGCAGCCGTTCCTTCACCAGTTCATGATGCAGTTTCTGTTCAGGGTCATGAAGTACACCTGGCTGCTGCCTCCGGACCGCACCGAAGCAAAGAACACCTGAGGAGCGGCGCAGACATGAAGGACACTGTAATCACTTACAGCTTTAATTCAGGAAACAACACCGTATTCAGACATTCTCCACACACAGTTATGTCAACGTAACTTCAGGATGAGAGGGAGAGGGTCTATTTCTGGGTTTCTCACTGATGCTTTTAACAACCACAGAAAAACAGCACATTATATGCCCATTAACAAACCATTAGAGTAGTCCCTCACTACTTCGCAGTTGGACTTTTGTGACTCGCTCTTTCAGGGTTTTTCGTTTTTCAACGATTGTCAACTTTAACATTACTCATGTGACTTTACTTGACCTTAATTTGTGGCCTTAAATTTGAAGCTGGTGTGATGAAAAGTCAGTGTTTCCTCTACCATTATCCAAGGAGGGCGCCCCGCCCTGTCAACAGAACAGAGTGCCCTGCCTACCAGGGCTTCCTCCCCCCTCCTGCTGAAAGCTCCACTTCTTACAGAAATCACTGCTTTTAGCCAAGTAAAGTCTGGCATGTCTTCAGCTTCTCCCCATATGATTAAAATTGTTTTAATGTGTTCTTCTAATTGAACAATGTAATTAAAATGATTTTGTAGGGAGGTTATTTTCTTCCTAAGCCTCTGATCGTAAATTTACTACATTAATGAACTGGTTTCTTTAGTTTGAGATGTTTAAAAACAGCTAAAAACAATAATCCTGATCTTTTTAACTTTGGGGTAAAAACATTTTTGATTGTGCAATCAGTGTGTATATTTTACCTTATCATTTCTCTCACAAAGGAACTTCAGCCTCTGAGCTCTTTTGTGCATGAAGACACCGTCCAAGTGGCCCGTCTCCACAGAACGGATCTCAATGGCCTTTTCCCCCCAGCCCATGATTTGGTTGGAGCAGATATGAGCTGCAGAGCAGAGTTTAGGATTAATAATAATAATAGTTTTACACAGCTTTATTTGTAAACATGTGGTTGGGTTTGAGTCGTACCAACAGAGGTGGGCATCTCGCCCCACTGCAGGACAACATCCTTTATGATGCGTCCATAGGTGTTGACGTAAACCCCCTCGTCCTCGTAGCACAGCAGCATCTCCATGCCGTCCGAGTTGGGCAGGAACACAATGGCATGTGGGGTCACTTGGCTTTGGATCTGATTTAAGACAAAAGCACCAAGGATGAGCTTCTGCTGGTTTTCACTTCTCTCCAAACGCTGCAGACTTCACAACCCACATGAACAGGGATATAAATGTCGTAGTTGTTTCCGGAGTCCACGTCGATAGCATGGAAGCCAGCGCAAGACCCGTAGATGACCTTCAGCC
The DNA here is from genome assembly GCA_031762415.1 of Simpsonichthys santanae. NCBI lineage: Eukaryota > Metazoa > Chordata > Actinopteri > Cyprinodontiformes > Rivulidae > Simpsonichthys > Simpsonichthys santanae. The sequence goes on along the minus strand of JARVLU010000103.1, from coordinate 33,110,356 downwards.
TCTGGCCTTCCTCCACTGTCAGGTCGACCAGGACAGGCCTGTGTGGAAGGTCTGCAAACGACTGTTTTAATGGGGGGGGGGTGAATGCAGGCACAGAGAATGTGAGAAGATAATCAACAGATATGCTCCTCTGGTTCTGCTTGCAGAAGAACGACTTACCTTGAAGGCCATGAATTTGTGATAAGGTTTGGGCGCCCAGGCATAAACTTCCACGGCATTCTTCAAAGCGATCACCAGGAACTTTATCCTCTCATATTTCACTAGGCAGAACATCAACACAAACACGTGGCATTAGATACTAAGAATCAATAATTTACTGCTCTGAATGCATTCATCAGAATTTCTCTGGAGCGGAACCAATAAGTGTTCGCCATCTGTTACTCACCCACTTTGTAGTGCACACAGCCCTCCATTTCCCCCACAGTGGTCCAACCCTGCTTCTTCTCCACCTCAGGGTCATTGTGGAGGATCTTATTCCTCAGCCACGCCAGGTAGTAAACACGTACCTTGTTCTTCTTGCCTTTAGAAAACACAGGGGGTCAGAGATGCTAAATGCTGGGGTTTAACACAGATGGAAGAACAGGAAGTTTGTATGTATTTATTATAAAAACAACTGCACTCGTTGAGAAACTCCACTTTATATTCAGCAGCTTGAAGTTTTCCTTGTCTTATTATCGGCATAAATGAATAATAAAAAACACTTGACTGACACTTTTATGAGTTTTCTATGGTTGGTGAAAGACATCAGAATGGAGACTGATGAGCAGCAGAGACCTGATATGGTGATGAGCAGGTTGAGACCCTCAAGGACGTCCATCTGTTGGAACCTGCGGGAGTTGATGAGGGGGTAAACTTTCCCCTGACCACTGCGGTCCAGCAGCTTTAAACCGTTCTCTGTGCCCACCAACAGGTTCACACCTGAAGATACAAAATGATCAGCGATCAATCATCATCTTGTTTAACCCTTTACCAACCAACCCTCTAAATATTTATAGTAAAAAGGCCATTAAATGTCCTGCGAGTAAAAATTTTTGTCCATTAAAAAATTTTTTTTTATGAACTTTCACTACCTAGCAGTTTTTTTTATTTTACAATTTACTGTCTATTAAGAGTTATTACTATTATATAAAAATGTGTCATCTGTGACATGCTCATAATAAGAGTTCAAATATTTTTTATACTACTTTTCTTACAGTCACACACAAAAGGAGAACAAGCTTCAGAGAATACTCATATTTTAGGCGTCCATCTCCTGCAGTATATGCCCGTTTTCAAAAGCTGTTTCCAAATTATAACTATAACCAGTTCTAACATTTGAACATTTACAGCCAAAGCCGTGCTGGAGTGCACCTTTGAGAGAAATGAGGGTTTAAATATCTCAACTCTGAAGCAGGTTAAACTCCTGCATACAGCACATTACAGCAATCTACAGCAATGGCCCGAACAAGCAGAAACTCTGTTTAACTTTTCTTGAATTGTGACCTTGACCCTAGATCTGGGGTGATTATGCAATATGCTGTCTAATGGTGAGACAAATGTTTATCAAGTTACTTTAAATTATCTTGAGCGAATCAGAAGTTATGGTCCAGACAAGCAAATACTTCATTTTAACTTTGACCTTAATTTGTGATCTTGACCTTGAAATTGGCATTTAAGTTTTGTTAAATTGAGCGGCTCTGATATTATAGGCGGGACAAGAGAAAGTTTACAGATGGACAGAGATCATGGACCACATCACATCCACCTTTTGACAGGCATATAATAAAAATGTTTGCAATTTATTAGTACTTCCAGTTATGTCTGCAACCGGACATGTGCAACTTTATGAATATTGTCTAATATGAATAATAGATTACATTAGTGTAGTTTCAGCCTTTTTTTTTTTTTTTTCAACAACAACAACAGAGAAATAAAGATGATCCTCACCCCACAGTGCAGCACACAGGATCTCAGAGTTGAACCTCTTCTTGTATTTGCGGATCTCGGGTGTGTCATTGGGAGGACGTGTGTTGGTAGGATTGACGTTCACCATGGACCCTTTCCTTACCTCCATCTTCAGCTGCTCAAACCTGGAGTCTACACAAGAAGGAAACAGAAACAACTCTAAAGAGGAAGAACACAAATTAAGGCAAAGAAGATCAAAATGTTAATTTAAAGTCTATTTTTCGACCTTAAAATGTAATTTAAACTGATCAATACACATCTTCAGTCACTTTAGGTCTGTAGGTGCTTTTTTAAATTAATAGTACGGGGTGTCAAAAGTATAGCCTGAGGGCCATTTGTGGCCCTTGGAGATATTCAGTGAGGCCCAAGATCACAATTTAGGATGGTGTAATTTTGGCCCACAGGCTTAAGAGGTTAATGCAGATGTGCACCTTCTGCAAATTTAATGGCAATACTTAAAAATAAATAACAAAAAAAATAATTATAGGATTTGTTTTAGGTTTAACCAAAAACAGTTGGGGAGGGGGAAATCCTAAAATGTTTAGTTTATTTGTTCATTAAAAAAAAAAAAAAAAAAAAAATACAAAACAATCCCATGAACAATAACGTACAGAGTATTAAAAAATGAAAGGTAGCAGAAAGAAGAAAAAAATCTTATTATATCTCCTCCTTTAAAAAAAATTGAAGTTTTGTTTAGATTTAACAGAAATCCTACTCTTAAAAGTCGATTATATTTGAATCTAAAGATGCTGAGTTTACATTTCAGAATGAGAAAGGGCGTAGTACATAACTCACACATCACCTTCTGACCAAAGAGGACGTTTTTTTAAACCTTAGCTGATCCTAAGCTTTCCCCCCCATGTTTTGTAATGTATGTGTGTATGTATATAAAGGTTGAAAATGTGACATTGTGGCCTTAGTGTGAGTTTAGTCAAAATCTTCCTTTTTAACCAAGGTTAATGTGGCTGATGAAGAGAAAACGTAAATGTATGAGCTGAACTCATCCAGGAGCAGGATCCTGTCATTTCTGTTGTCCTGGCCTCCATTTCTTGTTTTTAGCTGTTTTTCCCTCCTAAGACATTTATCTTTCATCTTTTGTAACTTCTTTCTTCTGTAGTTCTTAAAAAAAAAAAAAACTAATAAAAAAGCATGTGTGTGTGTGTGTGTCATGGAAAAAGTGATTCCCAAAACAACCAGGTGTAGACTTCATCATATTTATTTACAAAGCTTTGGAGAAGAGCCAGCGATCACAGACGATCAATGCCTTACAAGTACACACTCATCAATGCTTTCACCTGTTTGAGGCTCAGACCTGTTCTAACTTAATGAACAGAACTAAAGCAAGATGGCTGCGACGGCCCGAGGAACACAAAAACAGCTTTAACTTTGTCAAAGAGATTGTCAGGTGGAGGGCCATAATCATTCTTTTAAAGAGTGCTAGGGATTTTTAGGACTTTGGTTAACTGAAGCTTGTTCAAAAGTTATAATTGACAGTTTTAGTTTTATTTTCAAACCAAGCTCTAAAGAGCAATCTTGAAATCAAATCGGTTTTGTTGATCTCCAAACCTGCTCTTCGAGCTCCACTTGGAAAAAGACAGAATCAGAGGTGAGATTGAGCTGAGACAAAATCCACCTACATTTTATCAAAGCAGTATTTGTAGTACCGGTAAAAGTAGCATTGTGTAGTATTTGTGGTTTCTGTCAATTTTCTGATCGTCTTTTTAATTCAACAATTTCTGTCCTGTAGGGTTTCCAGGGAATTCCAGGACACCCAGGGCCTATTGGGGACAGGGGCCCCTCAGGGCCTGTCGGACCTACGGTAAAACATGAAGGGCACCTAGAAATCTTGTAAAAGTGCAACTTAAACTAATAAATAACCTAAGCTTTGGTCCTTGAGTGTTTTTGAATCAATTTTGATTAAACGGATGCTACAGATGTTACATAAAGACTCATTTATTTTATATTTCTCCAGTCCTAAAGAGATAATGAGATTAACTAATCTCTAAAACACACCATGTGTGGTTAGGGTGTGATATAGCTTAGATGTATGTCCCTGGTGTTGGTTTATTCTTGATATTGTTCACATTCCAATAATACATGGAGCTGAAATGGGATTTTGTGTGTGTGTTTTTATCATCTCAGTAATGAGCGCATCACAAAAGTTCTCAAAGTTCTACAATTTGTCCAAACTGTCCTCAAACTAAATCTAACTTGTGTATGTTTACATACAGGGTTTGCCAGGAAATAAAGGGGAACAAGGTCAAAAGGTGTGTTTTAAGTTCATAATTTAACTATCATTCTAAAATTATGAGAGGTAATTTGTCAAAATCTGTTTGTGCACTTTTCACATCACAAACAAATACGACAAATGATATATTACTTAATGTGTTACATCTGTGTTACACACTACTATTTTAATAAAGTCTAATTCAGACACAATTTGTTTTTAACCATTTCAAAGTGACGTTATTGAGTTAGTTGCTGGTGTGCTCACAGGGGGAACCTCAGTCTATGGCCATGATCTACCAGCTGGTCACACAGGCCTGTGAGCAACTAATACACAGTAAGTCCTTCTTAAACAATAGTAGAGAACAATAGCCTTTTACAGATATAATTTTATTTTAGTTACTGCGAGTTAAAAAACAAAGATGCATCTTCTTGTTTTTGTTTTTTCCCCAGAGGAGGTGTTGACACTTGACATGTACATTAATAAGGTTAGTCGTAAACCAGCTCCCATTGAGGAGCCAGTAGGACACCCAGGAGAACCTGGTATACCGGGGCCCAGAGGCCCACCTGGTGCCAGGGGCAACCAGGGGAGCGTGGGCTCAAGAGGGAGACCTGGCAGGCCTGGATATCCAGGAGAACAAGGTAAGACTTAATCCTTGACACATCTCACTCGAGCTTTCGTCACAAGGCATCATTTGTTCCTTGCGTCTCTGCAGGACGGAGAGGTATTCCAGGGGAGAAAGGTGATGCAGGGAACAACGTCCAGGGGCCCTCCGGGATCAAAGGCTTTGCGGGTACCTCTAAACGGCTCGGTTGTTTCATTTATTACTCTAATGTTCAGCAAGTCGTCGTTAAATCAACATGAACAGACGTCTGGCTAAGATGACGGTAAGATGCGCGTCTGCAGGTCCTGCTGGTGAGTCCAAGCTGGGAGACACGGGTTCGAAAGGAGACGATGGCAAGGCAGGGTCACCAGGGATTCCTGGACCCCCGGGTCAGTCAGGCGAGATTGGACCACCGGGCGTTTGTGACAGCAGTGGAGGCTGCCAAAGAGTTCCCCAACAAACAGGTTAGCTGGTGTGCTGAGTCGTGGTATGAAGTTCTGTTGTGATTGTTGCCTCCCCAGAAGGTCTTCGGCCTCTTATAAATGAGTCAAAAGGGATATTTTCAGGACCATTGGGCTTGTTAGTCAACATCGTTACCCCTTATCTTGTCACTTTATAAAGCTTAATTGACATTCTTGTGTTTTTCCTCATAAAATCAAAAATGACAAAGTTCAGCAGGCAAAAAACAAAATCTGCTTTTAGTTTGGGTTCGTTTTTTTAATCCTAATAAATACACCATACTCTTGAAAGCTAGCATTTAAAATTGTTTACGCTGTGTTTTTATTCTTCATCCAGAAGACCCGTATTACGACTACCAGCCCTGAGTGGAGAAAACGAGTGGGCTTCAGTGGAACCAGGTCAGATGACGCTGAGACCACCGTTGTTCTTTTAGAGGTAAAGGGCTGACTGACTGAGAGATGAACTGGAAAGCTCCTGGACGATGTGATATCTTCACCATGAACGTATCGGAAACAATCAGGGGAAAAAAATAATCCCAGAGAAATCAGTTATTATAGAACAAATTAGCACTGAAAGTTTTCTTTATTTTTTTATGTAGTCATGCACTGTATTAAAAAATTGTTTTAAAATTATGTATTTTATTTGCTTTCTAACGTTAACTGCCTCAAAGATCAGGAGAAGGCATATTCCATGGTGTGAAAGGCCCTTCTTTACTCTATTCCATGGCATAGATGATACTGTGAGAAAAATGTCGTATGGATGATCATTTGTATATCCTTGGCATTTAAATTTTTTTTTAATTAATGTATATTTTCTATATAAATTCTAACTTTTGATTAGAGTTTTTTATATTATTTTTTATGATTTGTAATTATACTGTATGTGTAATAAGAATAAAATGTCCCGTCTTTTTCAATGGGTGTATTTTTTGTTTGTATTTTTAATTGAATGACCAGTTAGTTTTTATTATTTTAATTTTTACTGTTTTAAAATATGGAGGTCCCTGAGCAATATGTCAGAAAATAAATGTGCATGCCCTCGCAATAAATTTGTTCCATTGATCTATAGTTTTCTGATTATTATGTATAATATGGACAAATTCCAATACTGTACAGTATATGGTGTGTGTGTGTGTGTGTGCGCGTGTTTGTTTATGTTACATTTGGGGACTTGAACCAGCTTACACGCCAGTCATTTGGGGACACCTTGGCAACTGGGGACCAAAACCACAGTCCCCAATTCGAAAACCTTCCTAAAAGACTCACTTAAAGTGCACGTGTGTGTGTGCACGTGTGTGCACGCAGTTATTTGTCTTTTGTATTCGTGATGTATCCATATCAGTAGAACAATGCTCTAACGAACAATAGGAAATAGGATTTCTCTATTTACTGGTTTCTGTTGTGTCTTTTGATTTCAAACGAGACATTGAGTAGTTTGTAGGTGTTTAGGGTGGGAGGACATTCTCACACAAGAAAAGGGAATGTTGTTTTTTTATTTTTTAAATTAAATACTACTAACTACATTCTGGCCTCTTTAGAAAATGAAATTTAGTAATGAATTGTTAAGATGAACTGTTTAAAACAAATGTGTCAAATTCATGGCCCGGGGGCCAAATGTGGCCCTTGTTGGCATTTTATCTGGCCCCTAAGATGATATGTGAAATGTATAATACTTTTATCACTTTAATCTTTTCTGTAATCTTTGATTATGATGTCAAAAGCACAACAGAGAACATCAAATGAGACGAATCAAACTCTTGTTGAGGAACCTGTGACCAAGAAAAGATGTTGGGTATCTGATTTGAGTTAATGTAGATTCTGAAATTGGCTCTTAGTTTGAAAAAGGTTTTAATTTTGGACCCCATTTGTAAGTAAGTTTGACATCCCTGGTTTAAAATAACAAAAACCATGCATGACAATATGTCATAGAATTAAATAATGAACACCAGTTCTGGATATTATCAGCACTGACACCAGTTACGACTCATAAACTGTGCACGTTTGAATACCACAAAATCTGGTGACAAAAAGAAGAAACAAACAGATTTTATTTCATTTCCTCAAAACAAACATTTTTTTACACAGACCATAAATATAACAGACCAACTACAAGAGAGCATGTGTTAGTTCATTTATTCCTTTTAAGCAAATTACTTCTTTGTACAATGAAGTGTCTGAAATAATTGGTCTAAGCAGCAGATAACAGGCTGCCCATCTATCTAGACTAAATCTAGATCAGAGCTTTACCAGCAGAAGGGGGTCGCTCGAGACATTGCATGCCATACATCAGCAGAAGGCGTCGGGTGAATTTCCTTGCTGCAGCGTTGCTGTCACAGGTACGGAGTCTGCGCAACGCCGATAGCATGCTGTCTACTTTCCTGAGCAAGTCATAGATGAGTGTAGCTCAGCCCGCGACCCCCCTGCAAGGTGTCCTAGCTGTCTGTTGAGGATGTCTACAAGGATGGAGAGGAGAGGCAGTGAACCAGGTGGACAAGGGAGTGTATCTTTGGATGTTTGCAGTGGGTCAGAGAGATGGAGGGATGGTGTATTCAGAAAATGGTTCACAGGAGGGTGCAGGAATGTCCATGAGTTTGATAAGTTTTACTGCACATTCTCCATCATCTTGAGGAATTCTATAAAAGAGACAATGGACATCATTACTACCACTTCATTTAATCACTTAGCATTTGTAACGAACTGTAAGTGAAAGTCCAAAATTTCTGTTGCACCACAGTGCTGCATGCTGACTAAAAACCTGTATGTTCTGACAAAGGTTACGTGTCTGAATACAATTATCATTAGAAAACTACATTTCACATCTTAAATATACCTAATCACAGGAAGCAACCAAAACAAACCAAAAACCTCTGGATTCCATCTTATTTTATTGAGTACGCTGGGCTTTGAAATATGTACAGTAATAGAGTCACCCTGTTTATCATTACTCCTCTGAGAGTAATAAAGTGCATGACAATTTAACCTTTGTAGAGCACCTCCATAGACCTCATCTTCCTCATTACTATGCACATAAAACACATCTCCATTCTCATCTTTGTGCACATAAAACACATCTCCATTCTCATCATACACATAAAACATATATTTCTAATCATTACACACATAAAACACCTTACTATTCTCATCATTATGCACATAGACACCTAAACATTCTCATAATTACGCACATAAAACACCTTTCCATTCTCATCATTATGCAAATAAAACACATCTCCATTCTCATCATACACATAAAACATATATTTCTAATCATTACACACATAAAACACCTTACCATTCTCATCATTATGCACATAAAACACATCTCCATTCTCATCATACACATAAAACATATAATTCTCATCTTACACACATAAAACACTTCTCCATTCTCATCACACACATAAAACCTCTCCATTCTCATCATTAAAAACATAAAACACCCCCATTATAACATTAAACACATAAAACACCCCCATTATAATCATTATGCACATAAAACACCTCTCCATTCTCATAATTGCACACATAAAACACTTAAAATCATCATCATTACGCACAAAAACATCTCTCCATCCTCATCACTACACATTTAAAACACCTCTCCATTGTCATAGCTACACACAAATGTACATCTCTCCATTCTCATCTTTGCGGACATAAAACTCCACTCCATTCTCATCATCATGCACATAAAACCCATCTCCGTTGTCATCATTACACACATACCGTCAAAGTCCAGCATGCCATCAGAGTTTTTGTCTCCATCCTTCAACAGCTCATCGATCTCATCGTCTGTGATGGGCTCACCGCCGCTGCGGATAATTAAGGCGAATTCATCTCTGTCAATGTAGCCATCGCCGTTCCTGCGAGAACGAGAAAAAAATGTTGATTAGTAAAGATGAACAATATAAGAAGGTCACAAAGCAAATCAGAGAATTGGAGGATCGAGGACTGGTTTTAATCCAACCCCCTGTGCGCAGTGTCAAAAGACGTACTTGTCGAACACACGGAAACACTCTGCCAACTCTTCCTCGCTCTTGCCGGCCTGGTCCTCCTTGAGCAGCCTCACCATCATGACCAAGAACTCCTCGAAGTCAATGGTACCGCTACCTGGGGGTCAACAACACACTGCAAGATTACTCACCTGTTTCCAGCCCACAATAGCGAGACTGTTTGCACACAGAATGGACACAATGGAACTCTAATTAACCCATAATCTGAAATTGATTAATTACATTATCAAGCAAACATAAAGATACATTAAATATGCAAATACACGCCCTTTACTCTTCCCTCCCAACAAATTAGGCCCTTCAAAGTGCATATGTTCAGTTTGTAAAACAATTTTTTTGAACATGAGATGTGTCTGGTATTTTGTTTTGCTCACCATCCTCATCGACCTCCTCGATGATTTCATCCAACTCCTCTCTTGTTGGATTCTGGCCCAGCATCCTCATCACGGTACCCAACTCCTTGGTGCTGATATCACCGCCACCATCAGTGTCGAACAAGTCAAAGGCGGCTTTGAACTCTGGGGGGGAACAAGAAATTAAAACGTGTTTCTGTCTATTCGAAATTGGCCTAATTTATCTGGGATCTTCTCCCAGTTGCTCCTGATTGATGTTCCTGTGCTCACCAGCCAGCATTTCCTCGCTCAGATAGGAGCGGGCCTCCTGTTGTGCGTCAGTCTGCAAAAAAAACAAACAGGTGTCACTTCATAAAATACTTGTATCAGGCTTCTGTGATTATTACGGTTCAACTTATATTCAAACTCTTTTTACAGGATGAAGTGCTGAAAATGTATTTTTCTTTAACTGGCGTCTGCTACAAATCATCTATTAGCAGATTTTAAATGAATACTGATATAAATAATACTGTGAATGATTGGAGTGAATTAGCAGATGCTAATCAGGTGAAACGTAGTCATGAAATCTTTTCTGTGCAAATTTTGGGAAATATTCAGAGGACAAAGAAAGTTTTGTTTTATTAGGTGGCATAAAAACAAAATAACTTCAATTAAATGCTGCTGTAAAATGTGGCGCAGTCTTAAAAGAACTGGATGTGAGAATTAGTTGGGCTATTTCAGGCTCAAGTCATTAGGCTGTCTGTATAAGGCCTGCAGACATGCAATCCCCTGGAATTTGAAGCCTAAGCAGAATCCAAACTTTCTCAGTGCGTCTTGCTCCCCATCAGCATTCTACTCACAGCTCTGCGCATTTGCACATACAAATGTTAATCTATGTATAA
>JARVLU010000103.1:33016526-33029096 GCA_031762415.1 Simpsonichthys santanae | reverse complement strand
AAATATGGAACAATAAGATCTGTAATATAAGATGGAGCTAGGTTGTTGAGGGCTTTGTAGGTTAGAAGTAAGATTTTTAATTCAGTTCTAAATTTGACAGGGAGTCATTGTGTTTACCATCATTTCACTACTATTTGGTATTACACAACATTGCATGGTTGCCTCCATGTTATGGACTTGTGACCTGTCCAGGGTGTCCCCCGTCTTTTGCACAGTGACTGCTGGATTTGGGCACCAGTGGCCCACACGACATGGAAAGAAAGACGCAAGTAGAGATAATGGATGGATGGTTGCTATGATAACTTAATATATATTTTTTGGGGGGGAATAAAAGAAGAAAACTGTCAGTGCAGATGTAGTTAATTCATGACAGTCACAATAATGTTGAATCTGTTTAACTTTTTTAATACAAATGGTGATGCAGTGGTACAGTTGGGGCCAGCTGGAGACTATTTTGGGTGGAGTGTGCATGTTCTCTCCGTGCTGCGTGGGTTTTCTCCAGGTGCTCTAGTTTCCTCCCACAGACCAAAAACATGCATGTTAGGCTGATTGATAACTTTAAATGGTCCCCATGAGAGTATAAATGTTGTTTCTGTGTGTCCACAATGGACTGGACACCTGTCCAGAATGTCCCCTGCCTCTCGCACAGTGATCGTTGTATGGGCGCCAGTGACCCCCACGACCTTGAAAGGATGAAGCGGGTAAATAAACTGTATGGATGACACCAGTCATCCTTTTGACAACTGCAGTCTGAACATAAGTGAACAAAAACAATATTTTTATCTACAGTTTAACCACTTCTGTCATTCTGTTACACAATTAAAATACACTTTATGCTTTTATTTGACAAACATCACTAAAATGGCAACTATTTTGTGTAGTTTGTTAAACAGACATGTTTGGCTGAAAAATGTATAAAAAGCTTATGCTTGATTTTCACAGTGTTCCAAATATCTGTGCACGCAAACATACTAGTGTCCCAGTACCAGTTGTGCAGGTCACTTGTGTTGTTTTGTCTGGTTGGTATCACGTCCAGGTTTGTGCAACGTGACGCGTTGTGCATGTGGAGAGTCAACTCTGTCTCTTTAAACTTGAATTTCTTCAGCAGTAATCTTCTTTTCTGACTGTGAGATAGCAGCAGAATTAAGTGCCCATTCAAACAGCATTATGAGATTTCCTCTGGCTCAGAGGAAAATGATCAGGTGATGTGTGTAGAGGATTAGACGAATGTTTGAAGGAAAGTGTTTTACTTGTTGGCGCTATGGATCAACTGGTTTTCTCGTCTGGAGATGCTGTGTTTGGGTGGTCGGCTCCATTTTTTTGTTATGTAAACCAAAGAGGAGATGTAGAAGGGCTTTACAAAGACGAGGCAACATCAAAGACACAGCTACAATACTAAACATACATATCAGTAAATACATTAATTCTAAACTTTAAGTAGTATTTAAAAAATTTAACACAAAAATTTAAGTTTTACCTAGTTTGACTACAAAGTACAACTTGGATACGTAATGCTTAAAAAGACTAAATCATCCATTGCAAAATGGTGATTTGTTCTATCAGATTTATTGACGGTACTTTGTCACTTAATTTTAGCAAATTGGTTTCTTGTTAGATAAGTGATACACATTTTTGGACGGTGTTGTGTCATTCTGGTCCCCCCATGTTGTTCCATCTTTTTACACCTAATAAAGCTTTAGCTGTATTATTAGACCAGGGCTATTCAACTGGTGGCCCAGGGGCCAAATGAGGCCCACAGGTGAACTCAGTTGGGTATGGGGTGCTGTTTGTAAAGTTACACAGTCAAAAATTAACAACAATATTTTGGTTTATTCAGCCTTTCATAAGAAAAAAAAATTAATTTGTTTTTTACAAAGTCAAATTTTCACCATGTTATTCATACATTTGTAAATGTCATAATTCCAAAGTAAATATTTAATTTACAAGCTAAATATTTAGTTTACAAACTAAATACTTAACTTGCAAGTTAAATATTTATTTAGCAAGCCAAATATTTAGCTCCACACTAAATATTCAGTTTACAAACTAAAAGTTTATGTCCAATCTAAATGTTTGTAAATGAAACTAAATATTTAACTTTCATTCATTCAACCTTTATTTAAACAGGTTAATCCTACTGAGCCACGAGGACTCCTTTACAAGAGAGACCTGCAAGCAGAAAGTTAAATATTTGCATATTTAAATATGCTAAACATTAAATAGTTAAATATTTGCAATATTTGCACTTGCAAGTTAAATATTTAGTTAGTGAACTAAATATTTAATTTCCAAGCTAAATATTATTTTCAAAACTAAACATTTATTTTCTAACCTAAACAGTTAATTCCTAAATATTTAATTTGCTAACTAAATATTTAGCTCAGAGCTAAATATTTAATTTGCTAGCTAAATAGTTAACTTGCAACTTAAATATTTAGGTCTGAGCTAAATAGTTAGTTAGCAAATCAAATATTTATTTTGGAAATGAAATGTTTAGCTTGGAAAATAAATGTATTGGTCTGAGCTAAATATTTAGTTAGCAAATTAAATATTTAGTTTAGGAATTAAATTTTTAGCTTAGAAATTAAATGTTTAGTTTAAAAAATAAATATTAGCTTGGACATTAAATATTTAGTTTGCAACTATGATGTGTATGAATAACATAGTGAACATATGATTTTGAAAAAAAAATTTCGTATGAAAGGCTAATTAAACTAAAACATTGCTGTTAATTTTTGACATATGACACCCTGTAGGTGGGCCCACCAGTGGGCTCATTTTTTAAATAAAACTAGATTTTAAACCATAAAACAAACTTACTTAATGACAATAATTGCTCAGTCTGGCCCCTGAGCCCTTGACTTTCAGTAACTTTGGCCCTGAGCAATTTAGTTGAAGAGCCCAGTATGAACTTTATCAATATACAATGGGGGTGACATGGTGGCCAAGATGGTAGAGTTGTTGACTCAAAGCAAGAAGGTTGCTGGACAGAATACTGGCCAGGGACCTCTCTGGGTGGAGGTTGCATGTTAAGTTTTCTGAGGGTGCTCTGGTTTCCTCCTGCAGACCAAAAACATGCTAGGCTAGGCATGTTAGGCTAAATGGTAACTTGTCCCTAGGTGTGAGTGAGATTACTGGATATGGCACCAGTGACCCCCATGAACTGGAAAGGAAAGAAAAAGGTCAAGATAACAAGATGATGGATGGATGGATGGATAGATACATGGATACATTGAAAATGTGACTCATTTTTTCCCCTTGATCATGTAGATTTTGGGTGTTGGCATATGCATAATCTTGCATCCCTTTAAAGAACCTACCACTTGGGTTTCTTGGATTTTAACTACCAGTTAAACCATTAGACTTTGGTTAAATTCTGAATGCCATTTCTTCTCAGCATTTATTGACAACAATGCAAGCAACAACCTGGTTTAACTTCATTATTACCAGAAGCTTTCCCTGAACAGAATTTGTGGCGCTGATCTCTTTACCTGGTGGTGTGGCTGATTCTGAACCACAAAACAATATCTGTTGAATACATAAAGACGTATTTCAGTATAACAATCGGCACAATGAAATGTGGGTTCTGTCTTTACTTTGCTTGAGTTCATAAATCACAACTGCTGGGTTTGATGTTAGAAGTAGAGGTGGTGTTGATGAGTCACCTGTATACAGAGGGCAAACTTCCACTGTGATCTCATCTGGGAGATCTGATCCAGTACTTTGCCCTGACTTGTTTCACATTACCATAACAGTTTCTCAAACTTCAGTGTACTGACAGTATATTCAGCAGCTAAATCTCAAAACCTTCAGTTTATGTGTACACAAACTCAAAGAGACGCCCAGAGCCAGGCCGGCCATGTTGTGGCGTTCAGAGATACGGCACATTTGGCTTGTTTGGGTTAGCGTCTTGAGATTACGTTGTTTTGTCTGACTGCTCTGCAGATGCTGGAGTTAAGGTGGTGGCACTGAACTTTCAATGGTATTTTTCAAGGGTTTCTTATCTCATTGCAATGAATGGGTGCATGTACTGTGGTGTCTGTTTGCTCATGATCTCAGACTGAAATGTGGTGCCTCTTTAACTATCATCATAACTCATATTTTCCATTTTAAGAACTGCTTATAATTAAATAGGTCTTTAACAGAGGCTTGGTGGCATGGTTGGTTGGTACTATTACCTTGCAGCAAGGTGGTCATAGGTTCAATTCTCAGCTACTAAATTATAACCCGAGTTAGCATAAATGTCTGTCTTGTTTATCTTGTGGTGGACTGGTCCTCTGTCCAGTCAATGCCTTTCACCCAATGACCACTGCACATATGCAGCTACCATCAACAAGAACGAGTGAGTAGTGAAACTAGACGGATGTTGGACAGAAGACTTTTAGTTACGTCTATTTTCTTGTCTAATCCATTCATCTCATCCAGACTGTCTTAGGTGTTTGAGCTTGACGACCATTTTATTCTTGTTTCTTGCTCAGAGGATCAATCATTTCTCCTCATTTTAGTATAAATATGTAAATGAACCCAATTCATTGCTTCACTTTCTGGATGCTTTATCCTATTTCACACCTGAATCTGTTTACAGAGATGCATTTCTTTTCTGTGAGTCAGATACAAAATAAAGACTACTACTGTATATTTATATTAAATTGGCAATTTACTAGTTGAATTAGTTGAAGTTTCATGAAAATGTTTTTTTATTTTTTAGCTTGTACAAAAATATTTCTGCAACCTTGGGTGAAGTTGTGGAATACAGATGAAGAAATATTATTGCAATTAAAGCAAGTTTAGACAGAATTAAGTAAATAAATAATAAAAATTATTGAAAGAAATAAGCGATAAGTGCATACAGTTTTTAACACAACTCCTTCAGCAATGTATAGATTAAAAATACCTAATAAATAAAGAATGATTTGGTTATAATCTCTTCATTCCAGAGCTTACATAATTATAGTTAAGTATATTCAACGCTCACAAATTATAACCTGACATTTTGTAGCCTTTACAGTAAGAGGTGTATATTATGTTGGTACAAATATATAAAAAATGAGAGTATAATATGAAATCAGTGTGCAAGCAGATACATTTATTTCATCTTTTTTTTTTCTTTTAAGTGTGAATGTTTGCTGCGTTTCAATCTTTCTCTTAAAATGGGTGATGTGTCTAAACACACGGCTTCAAATGCAAAAAATAAAAAAGGCAGTAAAATGCTCAACTTTACAACAACAATACACCTTTTTTAATGAAGGTCTTTTTTCATTAACTTTTTTGTGTTTTTTACACAAACAAAACGGAGAACAAAGGAAAATAAAAAACTGCCCCTCCCCAATGAATCAGCCACAAATACATAAATGTCTTTATACAATTATGAATGTATTTTCAACATATGACACAAAAGGCCGCCAGGTGTCCCAGAATAATACCTCCACAGAACCCTTTAGGGTGCATCTAATTTTTTTCAAATGGATATGATTCATCACCTCTTTTATCCAATGCACATATCTTGGTGAGTGTAGGTCCTTCCAATTGCACAAAATTAACCTCCTGGCCAGAAGAGAACCAAAGGCAATCACGTGTCCACTGGAACCACCCCATACAATAAGATGAGTGGTGATGGGTGTACGGTTTTACCACATAATCCAGAGGAGGTGTCAAAAATAGATTGCAAGAACATCTGCAGTTTGGGACAGGTCCAGAATGTATGCAGGAGAGTAGGTGGAGTTTGTTTGCAACAATTACATGCAGGGTCCAGATCGACCTTGATCTTGTGCAGCTTGTCTTTAGACCAGTGCAGCCTTGAATTGGATTACAGCATGTCTCATGGGTGATTGAAGATGAATGAATGTTCTTAATAATCCCTCTACAGACTGAGTCTGATATGGATTCCTCCAAGTCCGCTTCCCATTTCAGTTTAAGGGAGTCCAGACTGGACTCATGATATGAACTGAGCAGTGTATACATTTTGCTGAGGGTCTTCTTGGTATCAGACCTGCACTTCAATATCTTAGCCACAAAATATTTAGAGGGTACAAAGGAAAACAGAGTTAGATCTCACAAAATGTCTCAGCTGTAGATATCTAAAAAACTGTGACTTGTGAATATTAAACTTCTGGACCAGCTGCTCAAAAGAGGCAAATCTACCCTCCATATAGACGATGCACCTTTTTTTGGTCCAGGCACAACATTTTAGTTTTAAAACAGTTCTTTTGTTCAATAATAATAAGGAAGGAGGAAAACAGAATTAGCACAAAGATAAAACAACAGATTTGTCTGAGTAAATTCAACACCTCTCATGGACAATCTTTAATGGTTTAAAAAATCTTCTTATACTGATTAATATTTTCTCTGTACGGTGGTCAAACTTTATAACTTAAGATGAGTTTTCAAATTCCAGCTGTCACATTTGTATTTGTAACAAGTTTGCTGAATAATTAAATGATGACATTTTGTCTGCTTTTAAAAGTTCACTTAAAATTCTCCCCCCAAAAAACGTTTATTTAAACTAAATTAATCACGTTCCATTAAGAGGATTATCCATAAAATAAAAAAAGTTTCACCCTCCTCTCTGCATTTTCCCTCTTACTGTTTTCTCATCTCTGCTCTCCTCCCTGTTCCTCCTTTAACTTTCCCTCTCTTTCTCGTCCTCCGGCCTCCTCTGCCTCGCTCGGCGTCCAGAAGAAGAGGGAGGTGCATTCCAAAAGCCTGGAGACCGTTCCCCTCTTTCAGGCGCTGGCCCACAGTGTGACATGGCAATTAGAATAAGAATAGCTGCCCATTCACCCCAGTGACCCAGTGACGAGTCGGAGGGAGCGAGGGAGGGCGATGCAGAGGGAGGAGAGGAACCCTGGGGGTCCCGTGTGCACTCTGCGCTCCCATTGGCCCATGCTGTTCCCCCTGTTTTTACATTGCTGCCATCAGTTACGCTCTCAAGTTTGTTTTACGCATTCTGGCGCACAAACTCACCGCTCATGCTCATGTGCATGCACGCGTAAATGCGGGTCCTGCGCTTGCACACGGGCTCTGGAGCACAAGAGGCTGCACACCAGCAGGAGAAAGTGGCCGGCACAGAGGCAGCGTGAGGGTTCGGGGCCACGCAGGGCAGAGGGAGGGGACCCGGGGCCGTGTGAGTACAAACCTGTTGCTGGATCCATCAACGTTATTCCTGTTTCTGCTTTAAGATCTGCTCAACCTTCGGTTTCTTCCCTCTCCGTCCTGCTCTGTTGCAGACTCCAGATTAAAACGTGACCTTGCACTGTTACCACCCATGTAGGTCACTTGTAGCTAAACTGTAAACTCTTCTAACTATGTAGCAGTTAAAATTTAACAAAGGGCTTTTTTTTTACCTTCAGTTCCGCAGCAGCTGGTTTGTGACATAAAATTATAAAAGTAATGAATTGTCTTTGATCTTCTGGTCACAACAGAGTTATTGTAAGTTTCTGAAGGAATGTGAGGACGTAATAATGTTCTGATGAGTCTTCTCAGTGGCAAACAGGCTTCCTGATTCTTTTCAGGTCCTTCTGCTCACACAACTTACAGATTTGTGAACGAGGGGCCCTCTGCATACGAGCTATCGTGGTCAATAACGAGTGGCCTCGCCAGTCTGTCTTTAAGCTAAAGTGGGGCAGTCACGGTTCTGAAATGCTTGTTAAAAGCAATTTACCTCTTGTTTTTTTCAATTTCAATGCAGTACAAATTTAAGGTCTATCCATCCTTGAAGGAATGCATATCAGCATCTGCGTTTCATGTCAGTGTTTTAGCTCACGTTTAGCTTATTAGAAGCCGAGAGTTAATCACATTATTAATTAATATTATATGCTGAGAAATGAGTTAGCATTTTGGTTAAACTTTTAAAATAACCTTCTTACATGAGCCATTAGTGCTCAGAGATGGGTTGTGATTGACTCTCGGCTTCTAATAAGCTAAACGTGAGCTCAGTATCTGTTAAATGGACTGATTTATAAGCATCGTTTAGTTTTCTGAGGTCATTTTTGTTTTGACAGCCAACTCTGACATTTAATCAGTTTAATGTTGTTTATTAAAGTAATCAAAGAGTTTCATTAAAACTAGTCGAGCAAGTGGTTCATAAAATTCATTCAACCTTTATTTTTACAGGTTAATCCCATTGAGTCTCGGGGACTCGTTTACAAGAGAGACCTGGTTTTAACAACGAACGATGACAACAAAGACAACAATAGATAATCATAAGGATGCATACCAATTGAGATTAACAAGTGAAAATAAAATGGCATTAAAAACATAAAAAAAAACATAAACAGCTAGAATGTAGATATCTTACAGTACAGTATGGAAGATACATAAAAACTAACATAAGAACAAATAAAACAAATTTTACTCTGTAAATGTTTGTGTCAGTTTTTAAGATACAGTAACACAATTAGTTTCTTAGTCTTTATTATTTATTGATGTTGATGTTCTGCAGCCAGAGAGACGTCCTGGTGTCCAAACGTCCAGCTGTCCTGATGTCCACCATGACGCTGCACCTGAGCCTCCTCCTGCTGGGTGAGTTGAGCTCTAGTCCAGTTTGATGTTTTTACAGAACTGTCACCGCAGTGACGGGACAGAGATGTGATTGTGATGACGTATTATCTGATTACAAGATGAATCTACCAGCCCTGAAGCTGCATGAAGTCCAGCCATTCAAGCTGTCTGAACATGCTTACTGTTAAAGTTTGTACTGAGCTTTTTACACTAACATATAAGCCTGTCACAATAAACAATAAACCAGTTAATCGCATGATAATTGAACATTATCAACCTCATTTTCATTCATCGGCTTTATTGTTTCTTCGTGTCTCTCTCTTTCTACTGAAGACACTGGATGACAAAAGGCTCAACTCCGGTCTTCACTGACCCCTCCCTTTCACTTTTTCTTTTTTCTTTTAAAATTTGTTTTAACCGTCCAAAATCATGTTTTTGGATCATTAAATGCAGCTAAGCTGAGAAGCTAAGCTACGAGCTAAGCTAACAGGCAGACGTCGGGGAAAATCCTTCGTGTTGTTGAAGCTCCAAAATTCACGGTTGAAACCTGTGCCTTCGTGTAAAAAGTTGTTTTTCTCTGCAAAAAGAAGCTGAGAACTTGTTTACTGATTTTTTTAAATTTATTAAGTGTTGTGTGACAAATGCTTTGCTAAAGAGCTCAAACCACACCAAACGTCCGCCATTTTGAGAACTGAAGAGAGACAGCCCGTGTCACGTCAAAGGGCCTCCCTGCCATCTTTCTTAAAGAGACACGCTGCTTGCTCCCTCACTATCCATCCTTCCATCCAGTGGTCAAAAAAAGTACTACGCACAAAAATTAACCAACATTTTTTCTTAAATTTGACAAATTTACTAATTATCGTCAAATTTCTAACGATATTATCGTTTATCGCAATAATTTCTGAGACAATTAATCACCAAGCAAAATTTGTTATTGTGACAGGTCTACGTATAATACGTTTGTTTTCACCTTTCTCCTGCAGGTAAGAAGAACAAGCTGCGGGTTTACTACCTGTCGTGGCTCCGAAACAAGATTTTGCACAACGACCCAGAGGTGGAGAAGAAGCAGGGCTGGGTGAACGTGGGCGACCTGGAGGGTTGCGTCCACTATAAAGTCGGTACGTCCTCCGCTAACGTTCTGAAACGTGATGAAGGCGAGGACTCCACCTGCGAGTCGTTCACCGAGTCTCTTTATTTTAGTGAAGTACGAGAGGATTAAGTTCTTGGTGCTGGCCTTGAAGAACGCGGTGGAGGTTTACGCCTGGGCGCCCAAACCCTACCACAAATTCATGGCCTTCAAAGTAAGCTGCTCTGTGACGTCGTGCTGCTCCAGGACTCTTTCCTCAAATAACTGTTTATTTTCTTTAGTCTTTTGGTGAGCTGGTGCACAAACCGCTGCTGGTCGACCTGACGGTGGAAGAAGGCCAAAGGTTAAAGGTCATCTACGGCTCCTCCTCAGGCTTCCACGCTGTGGACGTGGACTCTGGTGCCGTCTACGACATCTACCTGCCCACACATGTAAGACGCAGCCCGAGCCCACCTTTCTGGTTCTCTTCTTGGTAGGCCTGTCGTAATACACGATAAACGATAAATCAATTAATCGCATGATAAATGAAAATCATCAACGTCATTTCCATTTATTGTCTTTATCGTTTCTTCGTCTTTCTCTTTCTGCTGAAGACACTGGATGAAAAAAGGCTCAACTCCAGTGTTCTTCACTGACCCCTCCCGTTCTCTTTTTTCTTTAAAATCTGTTTAACCATCCAAAATCTCGTTTCTGGATCGTTACAGGCAGCTAAGCTACGAGCTAAGCTAACAGGCCGACCTCGGGGGGGGAACCTCCGTCTTGTCAAAGCTCCAAAAATTAACGGTTGAAACCAATGACTTCATGTAAAAAGTTGTTTTTTTTTCCTGCAAAAAGAAGCTGATAACTTGTTTACTAATTTTTTTTAATTAAAAGCTTTGTGTGAAAAATACTGATAAATAGTTCAAACCACACAGAGCGTCTGCCATTTTGAGAACCAGAGAGAGGCAACCCATGTCACATCAAGAGGCCTCCCTCCCATTTTTCTTAGAGACACACTGCTCACTCCCGCACTATCCATCCTTTGGTTCAAACAGTTATATTGCCATCCAATGGTCAAAATAAGGTACTACATGCAAAACAAATAAAACATTTCTTCTTAGATTTGACAATAATTACTAATTATTGTCAAAATTTCAAACAGTATTATCGTTTATCACAATAATTTCAGAGACAATAAATCGCCCGGCAAAATTTATCGTGACAGGTCGTTTTTTTTTTTTGTGCGCTCAGATCCAGACCAGCATCCAGTGCCACGCCATCATCATCCTCCCCAACACCGACGGGATCGAGCTGCTGGTGTGCTACGAGGACGAGGGCGTCTACGTGAACACGTACGGCCGGATCACGAAGGACGTGGTGCTGCAGTGGGGAGAGATGCCGACGTCAGTGGGTGAGCAGCGCCTCGGCTCGCAGCCTGAACGCTGTCCGAGCCCGGCGGTAACCTTCTGCGTTCTTCAGCCTACATTAGGTCCAACCAGATAATGGGCTGGGGCGAGAAGGCCATCGAGATCCGCTCGGTGGAGACGGGACACCTGGACGGCGTCTTCATGCACAAGAGGGCCCAGAGACTCAAGTTCCTTTGTGAGCGCAACGACAAGGTGACCACGCGTTCCTTCATCACCGTTATTTATCCTCGTGTGAGTTTTGAATCAGGAATAAATGTGTTTTGGTTTCTCCTCAGGTCTTCTTTGCCTCTGTGCGTCAGGGGGGTGCCAGCCAGGTGTACTTCATGACCCTGGGGCGCTCCTCCCTGATGAGCTGGTAGACGACGAGACGGTTCTGTCCAAGAGAACGGCCTCGAGCCGACAAGACCAGACTGTAACCACGGAAACCAGTTAAGGATGGACCGAGACATGCTCAGCTTCCTACCCTTTGAGCTAACCCCACCCCCCACCCCCACCCTAGGGCCGCGGCGCCTGTGCATCTTTTGTGTCGTAGTTAAAAAAAAAAAAGGCGTCGCGTCCTGCATGTGAATAACAAAGTGTCTGTCTGAACGGCTCGTCGCCTCGCCGTGCGTTTTAGTCCCGATTCAGGTTTCCACGTCAAGCGACAACGCTTAGTTCACGCCCCCCACCTCCCCCACCCCAATCGGTGCTTTACCTGTAAATCTTCACTTCGTCTGCCTTCACCTCCTTAAAGAGTGTTAAACGCAGGATGTGGACCTCCAGACGAACGCAGGTTTTCCTGCGGTCTTCACCTCGCCTGCTGTAAGTTTAGATCAGAAGCCCCGCCCACCCCCACCGATGACCTTCGTGTTCAGAAACTGAACGGAACCCCGGGATTTTATTACGATCGTTGGAGCTGTTAAAAAAAACAAACGTTCTTCGTTACGGCTCTTCTGTCACGTTGTGGACGTTTTCTTTGCCTTTTTTTTTTTTTTTTTGCTGCCAGAACCCAGACGAGACAGAAATGTTGCTTCGTCCTCCAGCGTCCGCTCTCGTTGGGATAAACTGTGAATTTGCACGGCGTGGATCTGTTTTTAGTTCTTCACGCTGCGCCACCGTGTCATCAACCAGGTCTGAAGGAGTTCTTTGGCTTAACACAGGGGTGCCCAATACGTCAATCCCAAAGGTATTATGGGTAGACGGCATGGCGTTAAAAGTAGACGTCAGCCGATCATCCGTCTATGAAACTTGTCTTTTGATTGACAGACAGGGCCGCCAGTCTGAGACCCCGTTTACACGACGTGAAACGTTCGGCCGTTCGTTTGCAGACAACAGCTTCGTTCTCTCTGAAGCCAAAGTTTTTTGAATCCATGTCTCTGAGAGGAGATTTCCAGGGGAACCCCCCACAGAGGTCTGAAATGCTCCACAAGTGGCACATGCGCACGACAGTTGGCTGCAGTCCAGAGTTTGTCTGCACTAACAACAGTTATAATTAATAAGTTATAATTACAAACCGGATTCTAAAAAAGTTGGGACACTAAACAAATTGTGAATAAAAAGTGAATGCAATGATGTGGAGGTGCCAACATCTAATATTTT
>JARVLU010000103.1:32960699-32973105 GCA_031762415.1 Simpsonichthys santanae | reverse complement strand
GTGCTCCTTTCAGATTCTTTCTGCTAACTACAACATTTTTGTGCTTCTTCTAACTTCTTTCTGCTAATTTCAGCTTGCTATGCAGCTACTTTCAGTTAATTTCAGCTGTTTTTTTCCAGATGTTTTGTGCTCTTTCAGATTCTATCTGCTAACTACAACATTTTTGTGCTTTTTCTAACTTCTAACAAAATTAGAAAGTTAGCTTCTTTAGCTTAGCTTCTCTAACTTCTTTCTGCTAATTTCAGCTTGCTATGCTCCTTTCAGCTTATTTCTGCAAGTTTCAACTTTTTTCTGCTATTTCAGATACTATTTAGCTGTTTTATGCTAATTAGATTTTTTTTTCATCTAACTTCACATTTTTTGCACTCATGTCGACCTTTTTCAGCCTAATTCCACAAAAATGTGCTCTCTCCACTTCTGGCAATTTCAGCTTCTTTCTGCCCTTTTAGCTACTTTTCCCCTGTTTTTGCATATTTCAGTTTTGTTTTGTTTTTTTCCAGATAAATTCCACATTTTGTTTTCATTTCAGCTTCTTTCACCATAATTGTGCAAACATGTTCTTTCTGCTTTCTTCTGCTAATTTAAGCTTGTTCTACCTTTTCATTTACCTTTTTAAGCATTTTTGTAGCTATTTTAAGCTGTTACGGTAATTTCTGCTACTTTCAACCTAATTACCTTCTTTGTGCTCCTTTCAGCAAGTTTCAACTTTTTCTGCTATTTCAGCTACTACTTAGCTGTTTTATGCTAATTTTAGCTTTTTCATCTATTACCACATTGTTTTTGGACAAATGTAAACTTTTTTCAGTCTATTTCAGCAAAAAAATATGCTCTCTCCACTTCCTTCTGGTAATGTAAACTTATTTCTGCTTTTTTAGCTACTTTTCATCTGATTTTTCTTTTTACTAATTTCAGCTTTTTCCAGATAATTTCCACTTTTTTGTGCTCATTTCTGCTTCTTTCATCCTAATTTAGCAAACGTTATTGCTGCTTTCTTCTGCTCATTTAAGCTTGTTTGACTTGTCCAGCTACCATTTTAGCATTTTCTAGCTAATTTCAGGTGTTTTCAGATAAATTCCAAGATTTTGTGGAAATTTCTTCTACTTGCAGCTTACTTAACTAATTTTTGATAATTTAAGCTTCTTATGCTCCTTTCAACCTAATTATGCAAGTTTCAGCTTCTTATTTTTCAGCCACTTTTTAGCAGATTTTATGCAAATTTTTGCTTTTTCAGCAAATTCCATATTTAATTTAGCTAATTTCAGCTCTTTCCACTTCATTCTGGTAGTTTAAGCTTCTTTCTGCCTTTCAGCTACTTTTTAGCCATTTTTTGCTTATTTCAGCCTATTTTTTTAGCTAACTTTCTAATTTTGTGCTCATTTCTGCCTATTTAGACCTACTTGAGCAAATTTGTGTAATTTCTGCTTTTTTCTGCTAATTTAGGCTTGCTCTTCCTTTACAGCTACATTTCAGCATGTTTTTAGCTAATTTCAGCTGTTTTTCAGCAAGTTCTTCAGCAATAAACATTCACACTGTATTTCCTAGGAAATGTAATTTCTCTAGTTTTTAAAGTTGATCATTTACCATCGAATCAATTTTTATAAAACTTTTTATTTTTAATAAAAATCTAAAGTTGAACTAAACAGCAGTGTGATTCACCTCCATGTTTCCCAGGATGCACCTGTGTGCTTTCTGGCACTGTGGAGTCCGCCTGCAGTGACGGACAGTGTCACTGCGACCGTCAGACTGGAGTCTGTCCCTGCAGAGAGAACGTGGTCGGCCATGGCTGCGACCAGTGCGCTCCTGACTACTGGAATTACGGGCAGGACAGAGGCTGCGAGCCCTGTCACTGTGATCAGCGCCACTCCCTGGGAACGCACTGCAACTTGGTGAGGAAGAGCGGAGAACTGTGTGAAACCTTGAAGGCGATGATGAAGATTCTGACAGAATACGTCCGGTTCAGTTCACAGGTCAGTGCCACTGTCACCCTGGATTCGGAGGCCAACACTGCACAGAGTGCGAGCAGCTTCACTGGGGAGACCCGCAGGTGGAGTGTCGAGGTAACTCGTCTTGTGACGCAACAATGAGATGGTCAACATTTTCATGGGTGTAATAAACACAGCTTTTACTAAGAGCAGTAACTGTACAGGAACGTTAAAGTGCTCCACTTACATGATGATATTAAAACGCACTTCATTATTAAAATAATTTATTTCTCGTTGTTTTTTGCATACAGGTTAATCCCATTGAGCCTCGGGGACTCATTTACAAAAGAGACCTGATTTTAACAAAGAGTGATGACAACAGTAGACGGTCATTAAAGATGCACACAAATTGAGAAGAACAAGTGAAAATAAAATATTACAAAAATTTAAATTAAAAAAAACATTTAGGTTGTAAGGCGATGTAGAAAACTAAAAACAATTAAAAAACTAAAAACGTTCAAAATTCAGTGGCATGCTGTGAAAAATGTGAACTTCTAAGACTTTGTTTTATAAACTTTTGCATTTTTTGACAGCTGCAGCTCCTTCCTGTGCACAATTATTACGTTTGGTCAAGCGTGCATCTTTTAAATTTAACCCATAAACAAGGTTTATGGCAGTGGGGTTCAAACTTGGAAGAAAAAATAATCCTGCTCCATTTTGGTTCAACAAGACAAAAACAAAGTGAACCATGTT
The DNA here is from genome assembly GCA_031762415.1 of Simpsonichthys santanae. Taxonomy (NCBI): domain Eukaryota; kingdom Metazoa; phylum Chordata; class Actinopteri; order Cyprinodontiformes; family Rivulidae; genus Simpsonichthys; species Simpsonichthys santanae. Next base: position 32,970,430 of record JARVLU010000103.1, on the reverse strand, counting down.
ACCTACTGGAAGGAAAATATACTAAAACAAAAAAAAATAAAATGTGTAGATTTACACATTTCTTTCCAAACGTCATGTACAGCTACGTATTGTTTTCTGCAAGTTTCATTAAAATCCATCCAGCAGTTCATGAGATAAATGCTAAAAGACCGACACAATCGACTATAATAGTTAATGACAAAGTTTAAAAATGGATCAGTTAGTGCTTAGAGTCGTGTTGGGGATGAGTCTCAGCTACCTCCACTCCAACTTTGAGCTCAGTATCTTTAAAACGGTCTAAATAACAGAAGGCTTTGGGTTTGCTAAGGTCGCTCAGCCGTGACGGCCATTATTGACTTTGAAAGACATTTATTATAAATTCATATTCACTTGTGTCATTCAAGCCTGTTCATGGGATATTTTGCTAACAGTGCAAAGAAAAGCACTGGCATAATAAAGTATCATTCTCTCTGTCTTCCTGTCCATCTCTCGTCCGCTCAGAGTGTAACTGCCACCCGCTGGGTTCAGAGACCGCCCAGTGTGACCGAGAAACTGGCCAATGCAAGTGTCGGGAGGGCGCAGTGGGAAGGCACTGCGACCAGTGTGCACGTGGCTTCACGGGCGTCTTCCCCAGCTGCGTCCAGTGTCACCCGTGCTTCCAGCTGTGGGACGACCACGTGTGCCAGCTCAGGAGGGACTTGGAGCACATCCAGTACATGGTGCAGAAGATCCTGGAGAGCGGGATCACGCCCGGGGCCGAGGACGCCCGCATCAAGGAGCTGGAGAGGAAGCTGAGTCAGGTGCGGGATTTGATCGGTAGCGTGGACACGGACACGATCCAGCAGCTGATCGGACAGAGCGTCGACGACCTCAGGTGGGCACGTCGCACCTTTTGTAATTTCTCTGTCACTTTTCTAAACAATAAAAACACCATTGTGTTTCAGTGCTGAGATACTCCTCACCAACGGACGTCTAACGGACATCAGCCATGAGCTGAACGCCACCGCAGGACAGGACGAGGACTTAAAACGCACCCTGAGTGATTTGGAGAAAGAGCTGAGGGACATTAATGCTACTGTGGCTCACAAACAGCAGCTGCTGGATGACCATCTCACCTCAGGGTTTGCAGGTAACGACCCCAACCTGTAAGATTAAAACATACAGGATGTAAAACCGCACGTCTCATACCAAGCAACAAACTGCACAGTTAAACAATTCTGTTTTCTCACAGATCAGTTTGAGAAAATCAAGAAGTACTACCTGGACTCCAAGGTGCCGGATCTTGACGGTATTTTGGAACAGTCCAACCGCACCCGAGCACGCACCGAGAAGCTGCTGAATGAGCGCCAAGACAAGTTCCTCCAGGTTCTGGCGGCTCAGAACAGTTCATTAAATGAGCTGCAGAATAAAACTGAAGACCTTGAAAAGGACGTTCAACGTCTCAGCAACAAGGTGAGCACAACAGAAACATTAAAGACATATTTGTAGTGGTCAAAAAGTCATGGAAAGAACTGAAGAGATTATTAGAATCAATAACAGCTGCAGAAAATCACATTTACTCTTTTCCACTTTGAGATAATTGATAGGTCCAAGATAGGTACATAATTGGATTAATGATAACTGGATCTCTGCTTTTTGGTGTTGGTGGGTATCTGGCATATTGACAAATTTGTAAGATGGCGGCAGCGGTTCTGGCAGTTGCCTGCCTTGTATGAAGGAATGTACCAAGCAGTAAACTCGGACTCAGACACTGCATGAGCTGAGTCGTAAGCTGGATTCGATTTCTGAGATTCGCAGACCACTTGTGGCTCCTGGGACTCACTGGTGGGAAGGAATCAACCTTGGAGAAGGCTACAAGCTCAGTCTGGCGGTATGACCACAACATTTGGCTGTTTGGAATCACCAGTACCAGCAGAAGTATGGAGGCAGACATGGAAATTCAAGCAGCCTGACCCAAAATACTTTGTAACTGTGTTATCTGAATCTGACTTCTCCACTTGGCCCTGAATTGTCCAGCTATCTCAAATTTCTCCTGGTTGTTTATGTGAACAAGAAGCTTTGCTGCCCCCACCTCCTCTATTGCTCCCCTCCTGAGGACATCTGTGGATCTGTGTCAGAGTTGAGCTGGCTGACTAAGGAACTTTCTGGCAGTCTCCACATACAACTCGCTGCCCTCGTCGGCCTCCTCATGCATAAATGTATTATGATGTCATCAGTAAGTCCCATCTAGGACACAGTGCAAGAGTTGATGTTTTTTTTTACACCTACACTCTCCCTTGTGTTTCTTTTTCCTTATCTATAAAAAAGGGGCTGTGCCTCTTGAGGTCGGCAGCCTCAGTCACCTCCGTCTCCCCATGTCTGTTTGTTTATTTCTCTCGGACGGGATGCTTCAGCACAATGACAATAAAGCTCGTTCTGATTCTGAGATGTAAAACGTGTGACCGGTTCAAGTCATCTGTTCTGCGTTCTGTTTTTTAAGGTATGTGGTGGTCACAGCAATGCCAGCGTCAATGGCAGCTGCCCTGAAAGCCAGTGCGGGGGCGCAGGTTGCCGTGACAATCAGGGTAAGCGCATGTGCGGTGGAGAGGGCTGCAACGGGACAACGAGCACGTCTCTGGCAGCGCTCAGTGTCGCCCAGAATGCCTCGGACAATCTGAACGCTGCCAACAAGGAGCTGCAGCGAGTCTCGAAGAAGGTGCTAGACGTTTGCCACTGGTTCTGCTGGGACTGGAGACATTTATTTGACCATTGGACATTTTTATCTCTTGTATCCAGCTCCAGGATATAGCTGCTCTGACCAATGATGTGAAGAATCAGGCGATGACCGCACTGGAGAAGGCCCAGAAGAATAAGGACTACTTTGAAAACAACAACAAGAATCTCAAAGATTTCATAAAGACTATTAGAAACTTCCTTACTGGTTTGTTTGTTTTTCTATGCAAGTAGAATCAAATTCTAACATTTTACAAATTAAGATCGTTGGTTTGTTTTGCCCTCTAGAGGAGGGAGCAGATCCCGACAGCATCCAGAAAGTTGCAAGTCAAGTCATGGATATCAAACTGCCCTTCAACTTGACCACTCTGAACCAAATCATCATGCAGATAAAGGACAGTCTCTTCAACCTCACCAACGTAGAGGGCGTTGTTAATCAGACCTCTCATCTCATCAAAACTGCCCAGGAGCTGCTTGAAAAAGCCAAAGAAGCCAAGTAAGAACTATTTGTAAGAACTATGTTCTTACTTGTGTCAGAAACAGTCGAACAGAATAAAACAGACTAGTTACTTGTAAAGCTTGTCCAGATTCATGCTCAATAATCAGATACAGTAGTCCATCGTTTATCGTGGGGGATCTGTACCCTGAAGCCCCGCGATAAGTGGAAAAACAGCGAAGTAGTAATAGTAGTACCTTCCCACACTCTTGCAATATTCTAAACAATGTTTCTAAACTCTAAACGCTCTAAAAGACAAAGAATGTCATGATTTCAGCTCCCTGCCTCCGCTGCACTCAGCTACCTGCAAGAGTTCTTGGCCACGCCCACTTCTCCTCTGCACGGAGAACAGCTGATCAGCTGCAGCAGGAAGTTTAACGTGCAGTAAGGGCTGCACAGAGGTGCAGCAGGCGCTAAATAATTTATTTTAAATAAAAATTCCGTCCATCAATCAGCCAATTGTGTCATGTCCAATCTTATTTTGAAAAATTGCGATAGAGCGAGTCCGCGATAAACAAACCGTGAAGAAGCGAGGGACTACTGGATATATTAACCCAACTCAACCTTGTTAGACCATTGACTCTTGAAACAGTTGCCACTTAATACTGCTGTTCTTGTTTCAAGATTTACTTATATTTATTTACTGTTTGGTTGAACCCCAAATTAGCAAACAAGAGGAAAGTGCAGAATAACAAAATATCTAAAATTAGTAAACAGATAAACAACCATAAAGATGCTCTGAGGTGCTTCTACAATGTCAGGCTCAGTCTGAAGCAGATCTCTGTTAGCACTCAAAGAAAGTGTTGAGGATGACTCTCAGCTACTTATACATCATATTTAAGCTGAGTACGAATAAAGTAAACTGAGCTACATCCAGTTTTGTGATTGATAAGGTTGATTAGCTGTGGCCTTTTATTCATTTAATCATTTTAACAACTACTAAAGACTTTGTACCATTTTAGGTAAACTTAGGTTGTAGTTCTTGTTGCTAACCTTTCACACTAATCCACATCTAGAAACAGGATCATTATTGTGAGAACAGTTTGTGTCTGCTGACTCCAAGTGGCCACAATCAGTTTAACCACTGTAACACATTTTTAAAGTGTGTTTTTTAATTAACTCAGTGTGGCTATTTGTTAGCAAAATACCATATGAACCACTGGATACATTTTACTGACAGTATCAGATGGTAAAGTACAGCTGATCAACTGATGGAGTTCATCTGAATGAAGGTGGCTGCATTAGCTAATCAGCATTAACCAACTCAGACAACTTTACAGATACTGAGCTCAGATTTGGTGTGGTAGTAGCTGAGAGTTGTGTAGAACTCATACTCTGAGCATGACGTCTGACGATATCGCATGAGGTTGAGCGTAATGTAGTTGTCAATGTTTGATTAAAGTCGCTACGACTCAGTTTCCTGTAAGATAATCTTAGACTCTGTCATTAAATCTAACAGTTAAGTCAGGTCCTCTGGATGGATAAAAAAAAATAAAACTAAAAAAACACATTAAGCAATTTTTAATCCGTCCAGAGGACCTGACTTAACCTTGTTAGATTTTGGATTATTGAGCATCAGGATATTCTGTCTTTAAAGGCAGCTAGCAATATGCATTCCTTCAAACTCCTTCAAAAGATGCTAGAAGAGAAGCTTTTTTTAAAATTACCATTTAAATGACCTGTTTTATTTATTTATTTAAAAAATGTATTCATTTTAAAATACAATGCCAAACAATCCCATAAATGATATGAATACAAAATATAAAATGAAAGGTAGCAGAAGGAAGAAAAAAAATCGTATTATATCTGCCCCTTTTTTTTAAACAATCAGTTTAAACAATAATTATCTACCTATATATAATTCATATAAATGACCTGTTTTAATCCCATCCAGGTGCTAACTTGGTCTTAAATCACCAGGGGTTTAATGATTGTCTGGAATACAATCAGAAAATGTGTTTTTGCTGGTGGTCGTGTACAGGAGCCGAGCGGTGTCGGTGAATGATCGTGTCAACAGCACCAAGCAGGCGCTGAACGTGTCAGAGGAGGCCATAGTGAAAGCAAGGATTGCTCTGAAGGAGGCCCATGACAACCTGAACATTTCGAAGAATGCCACAGCAGAGGTACAGCATTACTAAACACCAGTTGTGTGTGCACAAACGGTTCCCACTTATCTGGAAAAAAAATATATATATAGGTCCTAAATTCATTTAATGATTAAAGTATTTAATGATCATCTGCTTCAGGTCACCTGTCTCTCTTCAAATGTATCCATAAGTCTTCTATTTCGTGTCCAATCGTTGTTTAGGTGGAATGGACACTGCAGCAGCTTGAGGACAAGCAGATGGACATCATGATGCGTCTGAGCAACCTCTCTGTGGGGGTGGAGGCTCTCAGGAACAAGACAGAGATGAACAGGCAAATGGCGATGGACGCCCTAGACCTGGCTAATAACGCCACTCACCAAGCGTCCTCACTGGACAAGGTGAATGTCAGCAAGCGTAAAAAGAATGCAGTCTGTCAGGGTTTTACTGTGTTTGTGTGCGTTTTTGTTTTCTCTACTGTTTCGCTACAAAGTAGATTTTTCATGAATAACTGGCCAAACTTGAAAGAATCTCACTGTATGAACATCTACAACTACCTTTTGGAGTCAGTCCCATTCATGATTGTCACAACTTAGCAAACACAAAAATACCTATAACTTGGTCAATTTAGCTGATATTTGACTAAAATCTAGTGGACTAGTTGCTGAAAATAATCTGAACATGTTCTTCAAGCATTAACACGTCTTGCAAGAAGTGGCAACCACCCTAAAATAATACTCCCTAAAAGGAGGTGGGCGATGCACATTTCTTCAAGGAATGCCAGGCCTTTGATTTTAAATCTGATTTAAGGTTAAAATCAGTGCTTAATCTGAGCGGGATCCTACCGGAACAAGATCCGGGAACTCTTATTTTAAAAGGGTGCATTCTGGTAACTCTTTGCTTGGATCCAGTAACGCTCAGGCTTTAGCTATTAACATATATGACTGCCTTGAACTAATAAAACTTATATTGGTTATGTAAACTGAAAATAATTACATAAACACTAATTTTAAACATAACAGCCACTTATGGGGATATGAGCTGCCCCTTCAAGTAGCATTTCCTACACTTAAAAAAAATCTCTGCTCCTAAAAGAGTGGTGGGGTTGAGTGCTGAACAAGCTAACTAGGCAGTCGTACACAGGCAGGAGCCCAGACAGAGGAGGCACCTGCTCTGGAGGTTTCACATGTGGAATCGGACAACAACGAGCAGGGACAGTGTTGGACTTGGAACCGTCGAGTAAGGGGGAGGGGCGATGATTGACAGAAGTGGAGTGTTTACAAATGTAGGTAAACGTAGATGATTAACAATCCCATTAAAATACACCAAGATGCAGGAAATCGCATCCGCTTTATTCAAAATTTTCTAGTGGAGGACCCCCAACACCCCCGCTGATCCGCCTGCTATTTGTGTTTCAGCATCGGTTTGTTTACAAATTCAGCCCTGGTTGAAATAAATAATAAAAACTCTGTTGTCTCCCAGAGCATCAACAACACAGAGAAACGTTTCGAGGAACTGAAGATAAAGATTGCGTCTCTGGGGCCGGAGTCTGGAACACTGGAGAACATCCACCAAAGGGCCAGAAATATGAAGAAGGATGCAGAGGATCTCCTGAACAAAGCCAAGAATGGGATAAAGCTACTCAACGGTGAGTACACAACCTGCTTTCATACAGGTAGAACACAAGAATCAAAAGTATTTGTTTTTATTTCAGAAAAGCAAAATGCAGAATATAAATCTGGACAGATTTTAATAACACTCTCAGAAGGAAGCTCTTTAGTGTCCTGGTCAATCATCCAGGTGAAAGAATCACACAAAAACTAAAGTTAAATCATGCCATCTGGGCTTATTCTTCTTGGAAGAAACGTTTCGTCTTTCATCCGAAAGACTTCTTCAGTCTGAGGCCTGCCAACGGGATCTTTTGTATTGATGTTGTTGTTAAGCACTTTGATAACAGTTTCTGTTTTATATGTGCTCCATAAATAAAGTTGACTTGACTAAATTTAATACAATCTGGAGTCTATTTTACCAGTCACAAAAATGGCTCAGTCAATTTTACAAATATTGAGTTAACTTTGGTGTGGTTGAGTGGAGTTGGAGGACTCAGTGTGAGAGCTCAACATGTTATAATGAGCCTGAGAGAATAAAAGCAAGCTCAGTCTGTATAAATTACAGTGCAGCGGGAGACTGTTGGACAAAGGTCTGCATGTCTTTTCTTTCTGTTCCTCATGCAGTCAAGTTCATTCTTCTCACCTTTCAGCTTCCTGCGGACAACTTGTAGAAAAGCATTAGTAGCGTCTCCCCCTGCTGTTTCCCTCATTCAAACTCGTGTTTTTATTTATTTTATTTTTTTTTACTTTTTATCAGATTTGGAGCAAAAGTTCCAGGATAACGAGGACCGGATGCAGAAACAGCGCATTGAGCTGGACGGCCTGCAGTATAACGCCACTCTGGTGCGAGACTCGATCCGAGGAGAGCTGCAGAAGTACACCAACTGTTAGCAACCATGTTACATTTCACGCTCTCTGCTGCTGAAGTAAAGGAGAGTTGTGTTTGATGAGGTGGCTGAAACAGACAAATGTCACCCGAAAACAAAAAAAAACAACATAGCTGCTCTGGAGAAACCTCCATTATTTCAGTGTATTTCAAGTTTTACACATTACCTGTCAAGTGTTATACCACAAAGGTGCCTTCTTCTGTTCATGTTCTGTAAATTTTCACTCCTGGATGTCAACACTGCACCATTTTGTGTTTGTTTTAAAGTTATTTCATAAACTTAATACCCGTGGAGGATGTTTGTTTCACATTATTGACCATAATCAGTGACCTATGTGATTTCATATGTAATTAACTACAGAAAAAATATCAACTATGTTATCAGAAAGTTACTTGGTGCTTTTAATATGTTGTTTCCCTGTAACTGGACAGGATTACTATGATATCTTTTGTCATTCTTTATATAAATACATGGAAAAAGGTTGATTTTTTTCATTAAATTTGATCTTATGATTATTTTAAATCTGAAGACATGATGAGACAAATAAATATGATAGTTTGTCCATATATATTGCATCACGCTGCATGTTTATTGGTGTTTTTTTTTTTTATGTTTGCAAACCGTGAAATCTCACAAAAAGAAGTTGTTCTGAACTACAATAGTCCCTCGTTTATTGCAGGGGTTATGTTCCGGACACCCGCTCCCCACCAGCAATAAGTGAAAAACTGCCAAGTAGGGACGCTATATTACTTTAGTACTTACAAGGCTTTAGAAACTCTTCCCACACTCTTGCAATGTTCTAAACCCTTAAACCTATGTCATTTTAACGACATATGTACAGTAATGTTTATGTAGCAGATGCATTTTACTCATCGCTGCAGAACAGCAGCAGCTCGGTTCTGTTTCTGCAGACCTACCCTGCAGCAACAAAGCCCACAATGTTCTAAACTCTTAAACTTACATCATTTTTACTGCACTGCAAAACTTTACTCAGCTCTGCAAAAACAGTGGTTCACTTTCAGTCTGGCAGACCTACCCTGCCGGTTCTGATCCAGTTCTGTGCAGCCCTTGAGCACCGAAGCGCATTTTGGAGGGAGCGGGACTTTCGGATGGCCAGCGCGGGCCCAAACAGTGGTCCGATTGAGTCCATACGAAAAGAGTCCCGTGAGCTCCAGAGAGAATGCCGGACCCACGGCAGCACCTCCCCGCTTGGAAGTCCTCATGAACCTCTTAGCAGCTCTCAGACTGATAATGAGTCTGGAGGTCCAGTTCTGCTCTGGTTCCGGTCCGGCTTCCGGTGGGGTCAGTGCAGCTCTGCATCCACTAAGCGCCCAAGTCACTGTATGAATAAGGACCAAACTTTTTCCGATCAGATCAAAACTTTTCCTCTAGTATTTCAGCAGAAAGCAACAAGGCTTATGGGCGGGGCGCTGTTGACTTCTGGGAAATGTAGTCCTTATGAATGACGATACAGGGTAGGCTTATTGAGAGAAAACTACAAAATGGCAGCGCCTGTCCAAAGTTTTTTATTTTTTTGTTAACTTTTTACTGTACAGTATCCCGTACTGTCCCAATCACGTGAGTAATATTAAAGTTGACAATGTGTTGTGTACAATTTTTTTTCTCGTGTACAATCTTACTTTGAAAAACTGCAAAATAGTGAGTCCACAAACGTCAAACCGCCAAATAGCGAGTGACATCAAATGATTTTATATCAAAGTTTTACATTTATTTGCAGTTCTGAAATGCAGGTAAACAAATCACTTTAACTCCTTACTTTACTCAACAAATCTGACCATAAATTAAATAACCTTTAAAATGTTCTCTGTCCCAAACTGTTTTTTATTGGGCATTGCCATTTTTGTCAACACCATCACAACTCCAATAACACATTCAGTGTAAGACAACACTCCGGTACACAGTTACATGCCAGGGAGACAGAAAAGTGGGTGAAGAATTTATC
>JARVLU010000103.1:32894875-32906057 GCA_031762415.1 Simpsonichthys santanae | reverse complement strand
AGGATCTGCCAGAATCAGCCTGGCCTTGTTCACTGACCTCACCTTGTGTAGGTCAGTGAGGTTCTGTAGGGTTAGGCCAGCAGTTCTGCTGCACATCCTGACAATCCCCGAGAGTTTGATCCTGTTTTTGCAAGTTAACAAACCAAACCAACAGACGAAGGTATAAGTTAAGAGGCTCAGTAAAACGTTCTCATGAAAGTAAAATCAACATTAAAGCCACAGAGCTTCTGATAAAATAATTATCTTCTTACAAAGTGAGTTCATGTGGGGGTCAAAGGTCAGTTTGTCATCAAGAACAGCTCCCAGATATTTATATTGATGCACCACCTCGACAGCTTCACCGTTACCGACCACAGGAGTGACATCTGACCATCTCCTTTGTCTTAGAAACATTTAACTTTAAAAAGGAAGACTCGCACCATCAGTGAAGTCCCCGACCACAGGGTCAGGGTCATCACTGCTGAGAAAGACAAGATGACAGAGTCTTACTTATTAGTTCTTACTACTAGTCTTTGTCAAAGACAAACATCTGTTCATTCCTGAACTTGGTCTCAGGTGTAAGTTGTTTGTGTGTTAGCTTGGCTAAATGGAGACAAAGGAGGAGCCGTTAAATTATTTCTGTTTGTTAGTTTGTATCTTTCTGGCCTGAAATGTTACTGAGAAACGGTGGACCCTACATCTGTATGCCTAAAAATTAGTGATGCACGATAGTGGATTTTTGGCCGATATGTTAAAACTTGTTTGGCTGATAACCGATACCAATACCGATATTTTTCCCTAGACCTACTTACAGAGACTACACATCTTTCTCTGCTGTGGAATTAAAATACTACATTATTCTGCACGGTCTTTGTCAGTTTGACCTGCTACCAAATGAAGATGCCGTAAAGGGGCCTGAAAATGATGCAACACCAACTTAAACTATGTTTAATGACAAATTTATTCATGTCATTAATCTCTAACACAATGACAACACTCAACAGTGCAAATTTGTAAAATTTCACAAATCTAAAGTCAACGGTGCGCGTGACGTCATCACGTTGTGCTGGCGCTGCAGGCGTCCTTGTCACTGGGTTGTCATACAAAAACAGCACCTTTTTTTTAATCAGTGAGTTATTTTGATGGAACGGCCGATGTTCGAAATTTAACTTTATCGCTAATATCGTCCGATACCGATACCATGCCGATAATATCGTGCATCTTTATTAAAAATGATCTTTTTTGTATTCTTTTGGTTCAAGGAGTTAAATAGTTTTATTTGTTTTTTCCACAGACATGATTACAGTAGCTGTATAGAGTCATCCTTGTCAGATCTTCATCATAACTCACCTACTGTATGTTTGTCCCACAGCTTGTGACTGTGACCCGGATGGTTCGCAGAATGGAGGGATGTGTGACAGCCACAGTGACCCATCCCTCAGCATGGTGGGAGGTCAGTGCCGCTGCAAGGCTAACGTCGAGGGCCCGCGCTGCGACAAGTGCAAGTCTGGCTTCTTTGGCCTGAGCGCAGAAAACCCTCAGGGCTGTCAGCGTAAGTGCCGACTTGTATTTTGGATCGTCTTAGTCTCTTCTTAGTTCTATCAATCATCTATCAGTGCAACCATCCTCTAGTTTTTAACGAGTGTGGTGTCTTTTTAACAAATCTGCGTAATGTCAAACCTCCAGCTTGTCAGTGTGACCACAGAGGAACCGTGTCGGGTAGTTCTATGTGTGACCCGTTCAGTGGAGACTGCAACTGCAAGCGTCTCGTCACGGGACGCAGCTGTGACCAGTGTCTGGTAAGAAGCCACAATAAGTGTTTTAGATCTCGCCACAAGTGTATATTTTATTTTCCCATGCTCAGGATCTCTGCAGTCTTCACAGGGTTTCTGTAGTGTCCTAATACAAAACCACCAGATACTGTGGTATTTTTAAAAAAAAAATCCATCCATCATCTTTACCTGCTTCTTCCTTGTCGAGCCACTGGTGCCCACGTCCAGCCATCACTGTGCAAGAGGCGGGGTACACCCTGGACAGGTCGCAAGTCCATTACAGGGAACAACTTTTATTTTTATTTACTTTTTTAAGAATGTTGCTCAAATCAGCTTCTTCTTTCAGTCAATATACAAAAACAACTTTATTAAAATAAAAGCAGTTCATAACTATGAATGAATGAATTCTGAGTGTTTGCAACCAAAGAAACAGTTGACTATTCAGCTGCGTTGTGCACGATTCTTTAGGAAAATCTCAGTCTCTTTTTGTGTGCACAACGTGCAGAAGTGTAGTGCAGGCCGTGTACAGTAGTCCCTCGCTCCATCGCGGTTTTGGCGACTGCCAAACAAACTGAGTCACTGAGCAGCTGAGTAGAGGCCCGCTGTTCAAGACATAAGCCCAAGCTGCAGTTGAGACGCCTTTATTCACGTCAAGTTCGTCATATTCCAAGGCAAAACATCCGTGAATCATTTATATCCCAGAGCAGCACACAAATCCACAGGTTCAGCAGAGATTAAAGGCAAAAAGTCAAAGCGTAAAAGCATAAAAGGTAAAAGCGTAAAGCATTCTGCAAAGTTCACCATCACCCACTCATTAACAAACTCTCCAGGTGAGCAAACAGGTGATCTTAAATCACTTCTGACACCACATGATCCAAAACAACACCCATCCACCACACATGGCTTTTCAAAATAAGGTTGGACATGACACATACTGTATTTCGCTGACTGATGGACATGGGATTTTTATTAAAAATTAATTATTTTGCACCTGAGTGCAGCCCACAGCTTGAGGAGAAGCTTCCTCCTGCAGCGTGTCGTACCTCCGCTCTTCAGCGGAGAAGTGGGCGTGGCCAAAAGTGCTGGCAGGTGGCAGAGAGCAGAGCAGAGAACTGCTGTACATAATTTTGTTGCCCACATTGTAATTGCCTCAGCTTTATACCTGCTTTGGCACATTATTAATTACTATCTGCTGCTGTGCACCTTTGAAGATTTGGACACGTTTTGGTACATTTATCATTTATAAGGAGAACTCCTTGGCAGATGTCAAAACACAACTTTGATTTACAGAATCTAAATTGAGACATGTTTGAGATGAGCTCGAGACGCCGGTGACAACTCTGCCACTGTTTTGAGAAGAGATTTGTCAAATGTTTTGAAGATTTGAACGAAAGGACTGTGAGCTGCGACTCACGCAAGGAAACAGAGAACCTCTGCAAACGTTTTGAGACAATTTGGAGGATAAACAAGTCACAGCCCCTGAAATACTGGGTCAAGTGCTTGAATGGAAGTGTGATTGTTAATAAAATACTTGTGAAACCAGAAACTCTTCTTCAGTCACTTAAAACCACAAAGCTGTAGTTTGAATAAAAAATGGAACATCTGCAAATAAAGCTCAGTCACTTTCTGTTAAAGCTCTTCAGATCAGCTCATTTAAAGTTGTTGTTTTCTTACTCATTTTCATTTTTCTCTCTTTTTTTGGGTCTTTTTTGTTTCTCTTTCCGCCCTGCAGCTCAGGCTGTTAGGTGGTGACGAGCTTCCTGGTATAATTCAACCTCTTGTCCCAAACCTGCTCAGCCAGGAATAGTATGAACAGGAATGTGAGCTCCTGTGTGGGTCTTGGCTCTAAATTTAGCTCAGGGATTTGAGGCTCGTCCAGCTGGTGGGGTTACAGCAGTCCTAACATGGTCAGACCTGGACATTATCCCAAAGTGAATCCTGTTGATAAGAATAATTATACAGTGTAACAATAAGATAATGCTAACATTCTTACACTTAGGTTATCTGTATTTGAAGGAAGTGTGTCGCAATAAAATCCTGCCATGTTCAACATCTAAATAGAATAAATAAATAAATTCCAACTTCTGAATTATTATAAAGCAGTGGAGCTTAAAGTTGGGATCAGGCCCCATTGGGTCTTAAAACACCAAGTGGCAGGCTCTTCAGATGCTCCACAGAAGTCCTTCAAATTTAAAGATTAGTGAAGAAGCAGGTATAGACGATGGACGTATGGATGGAGTATAATTTTTTGGAATTGTAACAAGATATCAAAAACAGCATTAACAAATGGAAAATAAACTAGTTAAATTGAATTTCCTGTGAAAATGCAGTGAGGATGCTTACTGCAAAAGAACTGGCTGAGAAACAGCTGAAATTAGCTAAAAACACATTCTGAGATGTAGCTGAAATGGACAAACAAGCCTAATGTAGCAGACGAAAGCAGAAAGAACTCATATTTACTGAATTAGGATTAAATAAGCAAACATGAGCGCAAATATTAGAAAATTTGCTAAAAACACTGAAGGAAAAAAATAGCTGAAAAGGCAGAAAGAAGCTTAAAATAACCAGAATGAGCTGAAATATCATACCGTACCATACCATTTTATTTATAGAGCACTTAAAACAGCAACAAAATGAGCTAAAAAAGATGGAATTACCCAAAAAAGCTAAATTAGCATAAAACTAAATACCGGTAGTAGCTGAAATAGCAGAAAAGGCTGATACTTGCAAAAATAAGCTGAAAGGAGCAAAATAAGCTGAAATTAGCAGGAAGAAGTTAGAAGAAGCACAAAAATGTTGGAGTCAGCAGAAATGATCTGAAAGAGCACAAAACAGCTGAAAGTAGCTGAAAAAAGTTTCAATTTGCACAAGGAAGCTAAAAGAAGCTGAAGCAGAACAAACTGTGAAAGGAGCAGTGAAAAGTTTTAAACATATCTAAAGATTTGAAGGATGTAAAATGAGCACAGTTTATTTTCTATGAGAAAAAAAAGTGACAGAAAAGGCTAAATGTATATAAAAAAAAGCTAAAGTTGCAGCAATACCAACAGTCATAGCAGAACTGTCCTGAAAGAGCTGAATGTTTTGATTTATGAGTTGTTGAAATAGCACAAAAACTGTGGAGCAAGAAAGATGCTGAAAAATGTACAGAAGAAAAATGGATCCCAATAGTGAGAATGCTTCATAAACATTCACACAAATAAAACGTTATTTTGTCATGATGCTCTTGTTTAATCGACTAAAATCCACGAGACATCAGTCTAATGATGCAGAAGGACTCGGATAGAAACAAAGTCCCTAAAGCCCAAAAATAACGTTTTATTAGCTTAATGTCCTGGTATGCATGACTCACTCGGTTATTTTAGGTGAACTCCAGTTGACGTTCCTCAGTCTGCGGTGACATGGAGTGATTCAGCTGCTGGAACTCACTGTCTGCCTGTCATCTTGTGCTTATAGCCAGAACACTGGGGGCTCAGCCACGACCTGAGCGGCTGCAGAGGCTGCGAGTGCGACGTCGGAGGAGCGCTCGACAACCAGTGAGTGGCGCCGTAGCCTCATAAGTCAGTTTTGGTCGTACGGCGTGCAGGTCTCTCTCAGATACATTTTACTAACGTACAAATCTCAACACAAAGTTAATGACCTGACCGTTAACCCTATCAGAGTTTAAATTCACGTTGTGATTCAGTTCTGTTTTCTTTACTTTCTGACCATCTGTGAAACCTTCTTTTGACAGAACTTGGTCACTTAATGTGGGGCAGAAAAGACCTCTCTCAGTTCATATGTATTATTTACAATAATTTAATTATGTATTTATTTATTTATTTTATTTATTCATTAAAAGAAAAAATATTGAATGAAAAGGGTGCAGAAAGAAGAAAACAAATGTATTTCTGCCCCTTATTTAAAAAAAACAAAACAACTACAGACAAACAACAACCTACGCTTGAACAATCTGCAAATTGAAAACAAACACATCAGGCATCCTTCACCTGGCACGATACCCTCCCTTCAACTTTACCTTAGTCACCTTTTTAAACATATACAGTACAAGTTTTAGAAATGTTTATGGCGATATCAAGACAATTCTGCAATTCTGTTCCCTGAATTACAACACAGCTCCTTCACACTAGTTCTAAATGGAGGTTTTACAAACATTTACATTCCCTTAAGGTTATAATGACTCTATTTTAACTGAATATTTGGGGGTAATATTTTTATGAGCTTTATACATGACTTGTAAAATACTATATATATTCAACCAAATCATAACATTTTAATAATTTCAACTGATAAAATAATATATTGTTGGGTGACCATAGCACTTCCTGCTAATAATTCTTATAGTTCTTTTTTGTCAAATAAAAATAGGATTTGTAATTGTTTTGCATGCTTTTCCCAACACTTGAATACAGTAGATTAAATATGGAACAATCATTACATTAGATAATATATACAAAGCTTTATCATTCAAAAACTATTTTACTTTATACAGTAATGTAATTGATTTTGCTATTTTTATTCTTATGTAATTTACACAAGATTTCCATGTCAGCTTCTTATCAGTAACGACACCCAAAAATTAATTTCATTAACTCTATGAATTTCAATACTGTCAATTTTAAATGAGACTTAGAAAATTTTCTTTCTATTACTAAATATCATGTAGTTGTTTTTTTTCCCCAAATTTAATGAAAACTAATTAAGATGGAACCAAGTTTGCATTTTTACGAATTCTGCCTGTATCATCTCGAACATACGTTCAATCTCTTCACCCGAACAAAAAAATGTGGCATTATCTGCAAATAAAACACACTTGAAAAGCCCTGACACATCAACCAGATCATTCACATACAAAATAAACAACTGTGGTCCCAACACAGAGCCCTGAGGAACTCCACATCTACTAACACAAAATTCTGATCTTACATCGTTTACCTGTACAGTCTCCTTTTATTCAAATAACTAGATACCCACTGTAGTGCTAATCCTCTAATGCCATATATATTATTCAGTTTTTCAAGGAGAATGGTGTGGTCATAGTGTCGAAGTCCTTTTTAAATCAACAAAAACACAAACACGATAATGTTTTTGACCAACAGCAGTTGTTATCTCTTCTATTAGTTCCATGAGAGCCACCGATGTTGAATTATTTGCTTTAAACCCATTAAAATATTCTGTTTATCTGTTAAATGAAACCATCCTAACTTTTTATCAAACTCTTTAAGTATAATTGTGTAGATTTATATGCAGTACAGTATTTGATGGCACAGGTAACATTATTTCAAGCCATGGCTTCGTTCCAAACAGGATCAGCACATTTTCTGAATTTCAACACTTCTGCTTACAAACTGCTCGTCACAGAAACGCTCTTGTGGCTGCAGAGTTCACGTGAGAGGGTGCATCTAATAATGCTGCAATGAAATAAAGTGCACGTTCTTTTCTTAGTTGCTCCATGGAGAGTGGACAGTGCCGCTGTCGCAGTCACATGACAGGACGCCAGTGTTCGCAGGTGGAGTCTGGATATTTCTTTATGGCGTTGGATCACTTCCTTTACGAGGCTGAGTTTGCTAAAATGGAGCAGGTGAGGCTTCTTTTATTTACATGTGTTTATTTATAAATATGTTTTGACGTTTTCTTTCTGTGTGTGTGTATCCTCAGGGCTGCACCTTGGAGACCAGGGAACACCAGCCGGGTCGTCCTGCCTCATGGACGGATTTAGGGTTTGCACGAGTCCCTGAAGGTGGCGCTCTGGAGTTTGTCATTAATAACATACCTTATTCCACGGAATATGATTTGCTCATCCGCTACGAGTCTCAGGTGTGCAGATTCACTGATAGTAATTATAAGCTTTTATTTTTTTATAGGATCTTCAGATAGCAATAACAAGTTTAAACTGAATCCTGACTAGGTGGCACGGTGGCGCAGTTGGTCGGCCAGGGGCCTTTCTTGGTGGAGTTTGCATGTTCTCTCTGTGCATGTGTGAGTTTTCTCCGGGTACTCCGGTTTCCTCCCACAGACCAAAAACATGCATGTTAGACTGATGGTAACTCTAAATTGTCCCTAGGTGAGTGAGAGAGTGAATGGTTGTTTGTCTCTATGTGTCCCTGTGATG
The DNA here is from genome assembly GCA_031762415.1 of Simpsonichthys santanae. Taxonomy (NCBI): domain Eukaryota; kingdom Metazoa; phylum Chordata; class Actinopteri; order Cyprinodontiformes; family Rivulidae; genus Simpsonichthys; species Simpsonichthys santanae. The sequence continues at coordinate 32,898,197 of JARVLU010000103.1, read as the reverse complement.
GACCAGAGACCTGTCCAGGATGTCCCCTGCCTCTTGCACATCTACTTTGTGTGTTTGTATGTAACAGGTCTGTCTTGTAAATGAGTCCTCGGGGCTCAATGGGAACTAACGTATAAATAAAGGTTGAATGAATGAAAAACAGTGATGCTGGACACGGGCACCAGTGACCCCCGTGACCTGTAAAGGAAGAAGTGGGTAAAGAAAATGGATGGATGGATGGATGGATGGATGGATGGATGGATGGATGGATGGATGGATGGATGGATGGATGGATGGATGGATTTTCTCTTTGTTAAACCCAACATTCATTTTCAAGTAAATCCTTTAAATCATTCTACACAAATAAACGTAGCCAGCCTTGTTATGTTTCATGTTTTTTTTTTACTACTTCTGCTTGAGTTATTGTTGCTTTAAAGAGCTTTGTTTCTTGTTTAAGTTTTAGTTTCAGTATTTTTTTTTTTACTTTATAAATTTAGTTCTATCATTTCACAGCGATTTCAGTAATGTCTTTTTTTTTTTTTTTTTTGGATCATCTTGTCGCCACAGTTTACTGATCTCTCACTTGCAGCTACTTCAGCTGTCACTGTTTGTACCTTTTGATTTTCTGAGACGTAAGTTGTTTCCTCAATGTCTAGCTGGCCTTCATTTCTCACTCAGTTCTACTTGGTTAATACTGTACTTTATTAAGCTTTGGTTTTATTATGAGTTTTTTTCAAGGGATGCACGATATTATCGGCATGGTATCGTATCGGCCGATATTAGCATTGAATTTCAATATCGGACATCTGCCATTCCATCAAAATAACTCGCCGATATAAAAGGTGCTGTTTTTTGCCTGCAGCGGAAGTGCAACATGATGACGTTGCAGCGGCAGCACAATGCGATGACGTCACATGCGCCTACCTGATCGCACAGCAGAGAAAATTTTCAAAATGTCGGCGGTGTGGAAGTTTTATTTTTCATTGAGGAGGATGTCGGATTCCGAAGATTTATGGACTACGTTGAGCCTCGCTACATCGTCCCCAGTCTGAGATATTTTTCCGACGTAACGTTACCCGAGTTACAACCGTCATTTCCGACCTCATTGAGAAGCTAGCAGATGATAGCACGACTTACAGACATTTGGAAATTGTGTTAGCCCTGTTAGTTTGATTAGTCTTACAGCACAATGGATAGACAAAAACTTTGAACTTAAAAAAGCTGTAGTTCATGCACAGGAGTGCAGAGGATCCCACACTGCAGCTAGGAACCTGGAACAAGCCTCCACAAGTGAGACAGCATTGCAGGTGATTAGTTAATAAATAAGATTCAACACTTTTCATTTAATATAAGTTAAAGTGCTATGCATATCATATGGCTGTTACTGTATACAGGTATATGTAACCAGCTCTTACAGTTGTTGCACAATTTTTGTAGCAAATAAGCCTAAACAAGAGAGGGCTATGTTCTGACAAAGGAAATTATATAAAATATCGGTATTGGCATCGGTTATCGGCCAAATAAGTTTTAACATATCGGATATTGGCCAAAAATCCAAAATTGTGCAACCCTAGTTTTTTCCCCTTAGCACAGCTTTGGATTTTATGGTAATACCATTTTTCATAATAAATATGCTACATCGACTTTTAACCTTCATTTAAATTTTCTTCCAAATATCCACTGCATCATGCCACTTTCAGTAAGTGACTCTCAGTTGACATGTGACATCTATGTTTTTAAATCCCCACAACTGAGTCGTTTAAATCTTTTCAAGCTCACCCTGTTCAGAGAGACGGAGCTGCTGCAGCAACACACTGAGCCAGTAGCTGGCCAGCCCGGTGCCGGGTGTCGTGAGGTCAGGACTCAGTGAGGATATCTTGGCAGTCTCACTGACGTCAAGTCCCAGGAGGAGACGACGGGCCTCATAAAGGCAGGAGATGTTCCTTTCCAAACCCTTCACCACTACTGACTGATAAATTAACACAGATTTTTCTATTAGTATTCAACCCACTGCAGCACATGGAGTACATAACACATCCAAATATAAAATGTATACAATGTATATATTTATCCAACTGTGTGACATAGGCAAATGTGAACTCCTAAGTCTGATCTTGAGCTGAATATGAATTACAAATATAAGTAGATAGGATCGACAGCCAACAAAACATTTTTATTTGTTTCTTTTATATATTTTTCTTTGCAATAGCCTTCAATAAAAGTATTGTAGCTCCATGTGAGTAACGTTCACCTTGCTGATCTGTTTTGCTTTGGGTTTGATGCTGATGAAGACGTCCAGGTTTTGCCTCATCTGAGCCAGCTTGCAAGGATCCACCTCCCCGTCTTCACGCATGTCAAACGTCAAACACACTGGCAGACATTCCTAGATGTTGTACACACATTTCAAACAGGGAACGGGGGGAAAAGATGACATCATACAGTTTTATAGAAGAATAGATATAGTAGATAAATCATTCTACGGTATAGAGTTAGAAAATGTAACGTTTTACATCATTTGTTGACACAAACTAGATGCAAATGCTTTAACGTACCATGAGCTGCTGCCGAGCCAGACACACCCCCTCAGGGCTGCCCTGAATGAGCAGTGAAAGGGGATTCTGAGGAGCATTGAGGTCTGGCAGGATGATCTGGGCCTGGGTCTTGTGCATGACACTCAGGATGTGTGGACCATTCTGTCCCAGCATGAAGAGATGCTGCTGCGCTGTGAATTCCAGCTGGCTGTTCACCACGCCTGTAGATTCTGACCCAAGCAGGAGCTCCATCAGGATGCAGGTCGCCTTCTGTCAGGTGATGGTGTAAACATACTAGTTACAGCATGGTGCAGGATAGCTAGGCTAAATTTTAAGTGAACATATAAATCCAGTTATGCTAACCTTGACAGCGGCTGCATTGCCCTGCAGCCCCCATACTGTGCAGGAGCTCATGTAAAAAGGGGGTTGAGCTTGAGGTAGGGGAGGCACGGCCTTGAAGCTCACATTGACTCCCAGAGTCTGCACCACCTGCTGGATGAGTGGGGAGCCTGCATCTGGCAACGCCTGGGGCACCAAGCTGACTGGCAGGTCAAAGGTCAGCGACAGTGGCTGGAGGGCCTAAAAGTGCAATGAAAATAAAAAGAAAGAGATGACAGGAGGTGCATTCTGACAAATGAAGCAGTATGTTGTTGTGCCTGTCATGCCATTGATCCCTGTATTGATCTTTGAGTCTAACAGGTGTGACAAATTGAGTGTTGAGACAAATAAAGTCCATGCTCAGATTGATCACTCACTCTTATCATCCTCCGGGCTTCTTCCACCCCTTCAATAGGCCCAGCAATGGAGACCTG
>JARVLU010000103.1:32869546-32882190 GCA_031762415.1 Simpsonichthys santanae | reverse complement strand
CCCTCCCATTTTTCTTAAAGAGACACGCTGCTCGCTCCCTCACTATCCATCCTTCAGTTCAAACAGTCTTATACTGCGATTCGGTGGTCGAAAAAGGTACTACACTCAAAACAAATTAACCATAATTTCTTCTTAAATCTGACAGTAATTACTAATTATTGTCAAATCTCAAACGATATTATCGTTTATCACAATAATTTCTGAGACAATTAATCGCCCAGCAAAATGCGTTTTCGTGACAGTCTGTCCCATCTGGGCACACAAATGTCAAAAGCATAAGGAGTAAATTCTGTTCTCTCCTGATTTCCCTCTCTAGCTTGCGACTGCGACTGGCGAGGGATCGAAACCTCTCAGTGCAACCGGGTGACTGGTCACTGCGTCTGCCAGCAAGGGGTGTCAGGCGTCCGCTGTGACCAGTGTGCCAGAGGCTTTGCGGGCGTGTTCCCCAACTGTCAGCCCTGTCATCAGTGCTTTGGGGACTGGGATCGAATTGTGCAGGTGCAGCTTGGATGAAAAAATAATAAGTTCATCCTCATTCATCGAATGCAAAAAAAATAAACAGAATAGGTATGAGTTAGACACAATTTTACCCTTAACAGTGTTTTTCTTATAACCAGGACTTGGCAGTGCGCACCAAGGCGCTTGCAGAGCGTGCCCATGAGATTCAGACCACTGGGCTAACGGGGCCTTACGAGAAAATCTTCAAAGACTTGGAGGAGAAACTGGGACAAGCTCAGAGCATCGTGAATGCACGCAACGCCACTGCTGCAGCCGTTGGCACCTTAATGGAGCTTATTGAAGATCTTAGGTACAGCTGATTGAAGAATCTCCTATCATTAGTAAATCTGCCCTGTGAAGGTAATGTTTACATCAACCAGCAACTTCTTGTCTTGTTCCAAAGAGCACAGATTGGTGAGACGACTGAGGCCTTAAACCGTGTGGAAGGAGACTTAACGATTGTCCAGGACAGGAACTCCATGGCAAGCAAAGAGCTGAGTGCTCTGGAGAGGGAGGCTAAAGAACTGAACTTCACCTCAGAGCAGCTACACCACCAACTTAACGTCCTCAAAAACTCCAATTTCTTAGGTGAGACAAAAAGACAAAGCAACGTGAGAGTTGTTTTCTTGCTACCTGTTCTTACCGTATTTTTCGTACTATAAGGCACAACGGATTATAAGGCGCTTTAAGCGAAACAAGTTCATTTTGACAGATTTTTGGGTGATGTGTACCGCATAAAATCGGTTCGAGGTCAGTAAACACAACCAAAATTAATGCATAAGGTGCACTGTATTATAAGGCTTACTGTCGGTTTGGAGAAAAAATAAAGTTTTTTTTTAAGTCCGCCTTATGGTCCAAAAAATTGTATTCTTCTCCAAGCATTAATTCAGGTACCACAGCTCCACTTTAATTTAAAACAATTTGGATGTTCTTTCTTTCTCTTCAGGTGCGTATGACAGCATCCGAAGCTCCTACAACCAGTCTCGTGATGCGGAGCGACGGGCTAATGAATCCACGACCACCAGGCCCAGCACAGTCAGCCAGTCAGCAGACACCCGCCACCGAACTGAGCGCCTCATCACGGCAAAGAAAGATGACTTTAATCATAAAAATGTAGCAAACAAGCGTGCGCTGGGAGACCTGAGTGTGAAAATGCGAGGCCTGGATATGAAGAAGCTCAATGAGAAGGTTGGAGTTGACACTTTAATCTTTGTAGCAGTTCTCCCCCTCGTAAAGTTCAGTTGTGTTACTACACAACCAAAGACATTAGGCTAAAGATTGAACTTTTTATGCCTTACAATAAAAATAAAGTACCGTAATATCCAGACTATAAGCCGCTACTTTTTTCCACACGCTTTGAACATCGTGGCTTATACAATGCTGTGGCAAATTTATGGATTAAATTTTTTTTTTGGACAGTTTAATGAGCTTCATGCCACCAAAACATTTAGCCTGGTCACACCCGGGTGCTCATATAGTTGCCCAATACTCTTGGGTGGGTGGGTCCAATCCAATGGGTGATCAATGACTTCCTGGTAGGTTACTGTATTTTTATTTTTATTTTACCAGCTGTGTTACACTTTTCAGAAAAAACACATTTACTGTAAGTATTTGTGTATGTTACTGGTACGTATTTAATTAAAAGCTTAAACAAATCTTTGTGTAAATATCTTGTTACAACAAAGACACACGCGGCTTAAGTATAAAATTATTATTATTATTTTTTTTAATTTGGCTTATATTCTGGTGCGCTCAATAGTCCGGAAATTATGGTACCTTTTTCATCTCGCCTATAGTAGATTGTAAAATAAATTTTAAAACAATGTTTTATGGTTATTGAATAAACTAAATGCATCTCATTTGAAATCTTGTCTCCTACGTAAAAGGTACAAGACAAAAGTGAATTATTGTACATTTCATTTAGTCTCAACAAAAATTTTATTTTTAATCACCTAGAATAACTTGAAGGCTGAAACACAGCTACTGTAAAGAGCTGCAGAAATGTTGTCTTGCTATTTTCCAACTTGACTGAATTTAAATCTCATTTATCTGTAGGAAATTGACTGTAGAGTAAAAACATTGGACATCTGTAGCTAACCTGACTGAAACCTCCTGAACTTTTTCATTAGCTTTTAATTTTCTGCTTTCTGTGACATTTCAAACAATTCACAGGGTAAGATTCATTTAATTGATAAATAATTTCATAAATCACAATCCGTGTTTGATTGTTTTTCTTTTCCATCAGCTCAGCATGAATTCATATTATTCCTGAAAACTCGTGCGATTGTGCCAACAGGTCTGCGGCGCCCCGGGTGATGCTCCCTGCGGGGAGAGCCCATGTGGAGGAGCAGGTTGCCGTGACGATGAGGGGAACCGTCACTGTGGAGGCCTGAACTGTAACGGCGCCGTATCAGCAGCCGACAACGCTCTGGAAAGAGCCAAACACGCAGAGAAAGAGCTGAACAAGGCGGTGGGAGAGATGCAGGGACTCTTTAATAAGGTGTGATGGCGTATTAATAAATAAAATGACATCTTGCTTTTTCTCTAGCATAATTTCACTACGTGGTTTGTCACTTCTCATCATTAAGAGTCCAGGTTTGAAGACAGAACCTTACATCCAGTGGACTCGAGATCAGAAATAATTAATGATTTGGTTCAGGACTTAACTGAAACTGACGCAAAATAATAAAAAACATACATAGAGACTATCTATCTATCAAAATGGCCTGATCTTCTCTTTAGACCATTTATTTAAAGCCGTGTCCTCAGATTAACGTATAATCCTTAATGATCCATTGCACATCTTATTTTCTAAAACAGACCAATTAGGACACTGAACAAGCTCTCCTGCTTCAGTTATTTTAATCATAAAAAAAAAAAAACACATTTTGATTACCGTATTTTCCAGCATATAAGTCTCACCTTTTTGCATAAATTAGCATGCCTGTGACGTATACAGTGAAGTGACGTATTTATGTTTTTTCTCCCATATTTATAAACCAATTTTTGTCTGAGATCTGACGATTTCATTCATGGAAAATATTGAACACTACCATTTTCAGCCACTAGAGGGCCCTCGACCAATATGGCAAGCCAAGAGTCTCATTAATAGGCAGAAGTGGCTATTAATGAGACTCTTGGTTTGCCATACAAAGCCACCTTCGTCTAGCTCTGGAACTCCTGTAGCAAATGTCAAATCAGCTGCATTTCGCTGCGCCGCCCCGGCGAAATTCAGCTGATTTGACCATCAAAGTGCATTTATTAAGTAAAAGTTCAACTGAGGCACACCTTTACTATAATTTCAAGCAAATAATTGTTTTTAAGTGTTAATCATGTTAAATTCTTGTTAAAGTCCTCCCGTGCAAGCTCCCGCGGCCGCCATTTGGCAGCCAGTCAATTTTTGGCACAACACCAGCCCACATTTCCAGGTGGTCAGCGGTCAGTTCATAATAGATGCGACATATGCGGCGGAAATTACGGTAGTTTCATACTTGGTTTGTACATTTTAGTGCAAATGGGAAAAAAATGCTTTCATCCTCTTTAAACTGTTTTCATTTTTAATTTGTTGCATTAATATTTATTTCACTACGTCTACAGGTGTAATTTTAGTCATTTCTGTATTGTTCTAGTACTTTTAGCCCATTAAAGATGGTGACAATAATTATAGTTTGATTTGATTTGGTACGAAAATAAATAAATAAAATACTAACTGGAAAAATAAAAATATACAAGAACACAAAACAAATTTTCAAAATGTTTTTTTTCTTTAGACCTGAACCAAACGTGTCACTGAAAGAGACGATGTAACTCAATGCTTAAGATCCATTTGTTTAGAAATCTTTACAATGAGCTGCTGGGTTAAGATGGAAAAATCTTTCTTTTTTTCTAGTTTTATTGAGTTTATTCTGTGAATTATTAAAATGAAAATAATAACAGAACTCTAAACACGTGTAAAATGTTCAACAGTAATTTGAAGACAATAAAAAAACTTTTTCTAATGCTGTGCCTCCTTAGTGACAAAATATTTTTGAACAGAACATGGATTTAATGTATAAAGTGCACATGAAATACAACTTTTTAAAATATCCTAAATGCCTCAAAACTTCTAAAGATTTAAGCATCAGTCTGTCACTTTTTGAAGCTTCTTTAAACACTTTTGTTTCTTGCAGGTGGCAGAAGCTAAGGCTCAGGCAGAGGAAGCTAAGGGTAAAGCTCAGGCTGCTCTGGATAAAGCCACAGCCACGAAGAACAAAGTGGAACACTCCAACAATAACCTCAGAGACCTCATCAAACAGATTAGGGAGTTCCTCACCCGTGAGTTCATGAAAAAAAAGATTTGTAAATTTTGCCTCCTGTGCCAGCCCTGACACTTCCTGGTTATTGACAGAGGACGGGGCGGACCCGGACAGTATCGAGGCAGTGGCAAACCAGGTGTTGCAGCTCTCCATCCCTGCTTCACCCCTCCAAATCAAACATCTCGCTGATGAAATCAAAGATCGGGTCCACAGCCTTTCCAACGTAGATGCCATCCTGCAGAAGACTCAGGAGGACGTCCGCCAGGCTGAGAAACTGCTGCTGGACGCCAAGAGGGCGAGGTGATCACAACCTGGTTCGATTTAAAACTACGTGGTTTTATTTACTGCACTCGGTGTCAGTAACGTTTTGTTGTTTTTAAAGACATCGTGCTGAGGGCGTGAAGACGACAGCAGAGGCGGTGAAGCTCGCACTGGAGGACGCCAGGACTGCCCAGACTTCAGCAGAGAAGGCCATAGCAAAAGCCAAATCTGACATTGGGGAAACTGAGAATCGACTGACACAGGTGACCAACACTTAACACTCAAGTTCTGTTTTGTTTGTGTTTGTTTTGGAACGAGTGCAACAAAGTTAAATCAGGTCCTCTGGATGGATTCTTCTTTTTGAAACGTTTCGTCTTTTATCCAAAAGACTTCTTCAGTCTGAGGAGCTGCACTAAACTCAGTCTTATAAATAGCACAGAGGGATGAGTGAAAGGGGGGTGACCGTTGGACACAGAGGCCTTTGCTCCCAAAGGGTCCGAAGCCTCTGTATCCATTTTACATTGCTGTTAATGCTGGTATCACTCAGCCCGCTGTGAATAGTAAGAGGTCATCAGGGCACTAACGATCAGTTGTTAGGCTGATGGTCCTCCTTTATGATGTGAACAGCTGGTTCTGGATGTCACCAACAAACTGGTTGATTCACTGTGACATATGTGTCAAACTCAAGGCCCGGGAGCTTAATGTGGCCCTCGTTGACATCTAACCCCCAAGATGGTCTGTGAAACGTAAAATACTTCACTCTCTTGATTTTTTTTCAACAATCTTTGATTATGATGTCAAAGCACAGTGGAGAACATCAAATGAGACCAGTCAAACTCTTGTTGAAGAACCTGTTGTTGGGTATCTGATTGGAGTTAATGTAGATTCTGATACTGGCTCTTAGTTTGAAAAAGGTTTTAATTTTGGCCCCCTTTTGTGAGTGAGTGTGACACCCCTGCACTATGACAAGGTGCTGTTTATAAGACTGAGTTTGTTGCAGCTCCTCAGACTCAAGAAGTCTTTTGGGTTAAAGACGAAACGTTTCAACAAGAAGAATCCGTCCAGAGGACCTGACTTGACTTTATTAGATTTTTCTCTACCTGGATTTTTGAGCATGCATCAGGATATCTAAGACAAGTGAATTTTTATTTTTTAAAATCTCTGCCCATGCTGATATTTAAGATTTTTTTTATTTGTTTTAATTTAAAACTGTGTCTGGGGCTCTCAATTCTGAATGTGTTGTATTCTGTGGGAGACTGTTGATAGATTATTTCTGTTTTCAACAAGTGGTCATAAAATCCCATTAATACCAACTGTATGTATTTATTTATTTATATATACTGTATATTTATTTTGTCGGTACAACGTAAAACAAGCGGATTGAATTGAACACTGTGTGCAGATTGAGTCAGAAACATCCAGTGGTGAGAAGGACCTGCAGGACGCCATGGTCCGCCTGGGCACTTTAAAACAAGAGATCAACGCCTTGAAGACCAAACACGCCAACAACAGCTTGGCTACGGCTCGAGCCGAAGAGACGGCCACCATGGCACGAGACAAAGCCAACGAAGCCAAACAGGTTCGTGACCGTGCGCTAATGCTTAGCATCGCTAATCATAGACGCAATAATTCAAGATAAAAACTCCTCCGTCTTTACGCCCAGATTCTAGATGGACAGCTGAGAGATAAATACAACGAGGTGCAGCAGCGAGTTGACGGCAAAGCCAAGACTGTGGAGGATGCCAAGAAAAAGGCAGAGAGTCTAAGAGAAGAAGCGAAGGAGCTGCTGAACGATGCCCAAAACAAGCTAAAGAGACTAGCAGGTACTGTGAAAACACAGAAACTGTGTTTGAATTGACATGCGCTGAGGAAGAAGACCAGCCGTTTACTGAAAAATCTAAATGTAGCATTCAGCTTGGATTGTCTGAATGCTGGTTTAGCATTCAAACAGTTGTTTTCTTATTTATTTTATATTATTTATTCTTTTTTTTTTTTACATTTGCAATCTACCTACTTCTGCATACTTTGTGCTATTTTAACCACTCGTACAAAAAGGTTCAGCTCGTTCAGGATGGACGCTGTGACTTTTTTGTGGAATTCTTGTATTATTCAAAATATTTCATTTTAATTACAAATATTTCCCCATAGAAATACTTGTTTTCATATCCTTCAATTTTTTTATTATTATCTTCTTCAGTGAAATACTCTGTCCTCTAATTCTACTTTTACTTTTTAACTGCTCTTCTGCTACATTTAGCTTTTAGCTAACATTTGCTACTTCTAGCTAGCCTTTTCCTACTTTTACATTTTTCTAATGTTTAGTTAATGTTCTGCTCCTTTTAGCTTTAAAAACTAAGTGTTGTCTTTTTTTTTGTTGTTGCAAATTTCAGCAAAGTTATTCATCTTTCAGCATTCACACAACATTTAAACAGAAATGCTAATTTTCTAAGTGTTCTGACAATAAAACAGAAATTACATGAATACAAAAAAAAAAAACAATTGAATAGCAGAAATTGGCTGCAGTTTAAAAGACAAAATTTATGGGCAGAAGCTTGTGCCATCAGAAAATTAATTTGAATTGCTCAGACTGAGTCTGGTTTTACTTAATTTGAAATTAAATCCACTGGTTTGAAAATGAATTTCACTAAAGTGAAACCGAATTCATTTGCTTTGAAACCGTATTTTGTTGCATTGAACATTCAGTTGGACCACTTTCATTTTCAGTTCTATTTTTCAGTTTCAATTCCAAAATTCAGATTTTCGTGTCACACATCCGGGGCCTTGAGAAAGCCCCGGCGCAATCAAACGCAGATTGACAGATTTATGTTTCTCGTCAGTGAAACTTCCATTATGGAAATGCAGGCGCGGGGTTCAGTCTCGAGGAGGCGGTGATGCAACAGAGTGGATGTAAAACACCAAAGAAGAAAAAGAACTTCCTTTATGGTGTATTTTTAGCTGGAGCAGTGGCGCGTGCATGAACTTGGCACAGCAGCCTAGGAGATGCAAAAGCGCCAAAGGGCTGTGTCGCTCACCTGGAGCCGTGCTGGGACCCCCATCCCTTACCTTTGCATAAATGTACATGTATAGGTCTTTTGTCTATTGTTGTTTTGTGTGTGTGTGTGTGTGTGTGTGTGTGCTTGAGTATCCTCGTGTTTTTCTTTTCTGTATCTTATGAAAGGTTGAGCTGCTCCATGCGGCTGCAATCCTAGACAGCTCCACCCCGGCTGCCCATGTTTGTTGTCTTGTACTGAAATTAAATTTCCCCTTGGGGATCAATAACGTGTATTGAACTGAATTGAATTAATCATTTTTCTTTGGTCAGGTTTAAAGACACCTGCGTCACTAGCTGTCTATCTGAGCCTATTTAACGGTTTCTCAAAATCCTGTTTCCTTCAGAGCTGGAGAAAAATTACGAGGAGAACCAGAGGAGGCTGGAGGGGAAAGCCCGACAACTGGACGGCTTGGAGGACAAGATGAAGGACATCCTCAAAGACATCAACAAACAGATCCAAATCTACAACACATGCCAGTAACTCACCAAGTCTGGAAGAGAAACTTCATTTTCTGGCTTTTTCTGACTTTTCCTTAAAAATAAGCAGAAATGAGACAGCGAGTCACTGTGTAAACCAGTATGCTGCATTCAGGTCATTATGTTTGCTAAAACATTGTGTTGTATAAATATAAGCACAACCAAAAAGGTAAGGTTTGTCTTTGAGCACATATTTTACTGTACATTTAGTTTGTGCACATTATTATTGCTTTTAATTTGAAACACAACATTGAATGTATGAGTTTAAGCTTTCAATAGAAGATAATACAGAATCAAAGCAATGATGTGTATGTACGGAGGAAAACAATGCCAAATAATCTAGGTAGATTTTTAAAATATTTGTACTTTCCTTCTCACAGTGGTTATATGTTATGTGCTTGCAGAGCAAGGACCCCAGGTGCCGCCTTATTTGGAGTTAAGACGGTTATTTTTATGTATGAAGACTCAGCAGGTTGCTGACCTTGTGATGAGCGCGTTTTACTGTGGAAACATATTCTTTGCTGAGCATGCAGCAGAAGACATCACAACTTTTATTGTGTTTATAGAATTCTGTTGCGAATAGTTCAAAATATAAAAAAAAGTAAATGGTGCGCCCACACATCACTCCAGAAATGAATATGATGACAGCTTTTGCAAGTGATAGTTTTTAATTTTTAACACATAAACATCCCTCAGCTGCTTGGTTTTATTGTTTTCTATAACATCAAAAACAATGAAATATGCGACTGATAGTGATGTTGGCCTGCTCACTTGGATTAGCTTGAAACAGTGCAAAAACTGTAGTGATGTGATGGTGTCGTGTTTGATCCAGTGGTCCTCGGGGGCCACTGTCCTGCAAGTTTTACTTGTTTCTCTGCTCCAGCACACCCGATGCATCGACTGAATGACCTCTTTGGGTTCAGTAGAAGCTTGTCAATCACTCATTCATTGAAATCAGGTTAGTTGGAGCAGAGAAAGCTCTGAATCATGCGGGACAGGATTGAACACTCATCTGAAAAATGAGCATATTGTGGAAAAAGTTCAATTCTTTGTCAGTCATTTCAGAAAGTGCAACTCGTCTATAGATTCTCCTACCTGGATCATTGAGCATGCATCCGGATATTTCAAGCCTTTATTTCATGTAATTTTGATGATTATGACTTAAAGTTAACAAAAAAGCAAAACTCAGTGTCTCGAAAAGTTAGAATATTATGAAGATATTCGACATTGAAACTCCTGCATGGTGTCTCACCCTCATCAGCTGATTAACGCCTAGACGTGCGCTACAAAAGTCTCATTCCTCAAGTCGAGCCACTCCTGAGCCAGAGACAACATCAGAAGTGTCTTACCTGTTGAGGAGACAAACAACCGGTAGTCCAATGTCCTCTTTTCAGATGAACGTACATTTTCACGTCATTGGTAAATTAAAGTTTCAGATTCTGGAGGACGAGTGGGGAGGCCCAGAACCCACGTTGTTGAAGTCCAGAGTGAAGTTTCCACAGTCTGTGATGGTTTGGGTCCACATCCTCTGCTGGTGTTGGTCCACTGTGTTTTCTGAAGCCCACAGTCAACGCAGCGTCTAGCAGGAATTAGAGACCTCATGTTGACGAGCTTTATGGAGATGCTGATTTCAGTTTCCAGCAGGACTTGGCTCCTGCCCACACTGCCAAACGTACCAAACACTCGCTGCCTGTGTGATAGTTCAAATTAGCTGAGACACTAAAATGAGGTTTTTCATCATTTTCAAGCCATAATCATCAAATATCCTGATGCATGCTCAATAATCCAGGTAGAACATTAAAACTAAGTTGTCAGGTCAAATGGATGGAGTAAAAAAATAAATAAACGTTTAGATTTTAACCCAAAAGACTTATTCAGTGTGAGGAGCCGCACTAAACTCAGTCTTATAAATAACACCTTCTCATTGCTAAACTGATTGATCCACTATGAGAAGGTGTTATTTATAAGACTGAGTTTAGTGCAACTCCTCACACTGAAGACATCTTTTGGATTAAAGATGAAAAGTTTCAACAAGTTTTTTTATTTTATTTTTTTAATCCATCCAGATGACCTGCCTTAACGTTGTTAGACATAATCATCAAAGATATAAGAATTAAAGTCTGGAAATATTTCACTCTGTATGTTTGAGTTCCACTTTCTGAAATGATTGACCAAAAAAAAAAAAAAAAAAAAACGTTATCACAATATTCAATTTTTTTTGATGCACCTGTAAACTCAGAGCAGAATTAATTTGATCAAACGGTTCAAAGACGTTTATGAGTCTGAACACGTCTGAAGTGACGTGAACATGTTGGGCTTGGTAAAATTCATGTGTTCTTTCTGAAGTTCTAACAGATGGCTGAGTTTTGTTTTGGTTAAAAATGAGCAACATTTGCAACTTGCAGGTTTCTACCAAAGCCCAGAAAAAAAGAAACTTGACTTTCATTTAGCTTAAAAGGGTCAGAGGTCATGTTGTGTAGGCAGCGCTCTGCTCCTTTTTAGTTTTATCTTGGCGTTAATCAGAAACAGGAAACTAAACTGTAGCTTGTAAAAATAAAGTTTATAAATACCAAACTTCTCCTGCACAGATTGATGAATTGTTTCTCATATTCTGTGACATGAATTGATTTTTCTTCAGTAATTCATGCCTTGTTCATGTAAAAGTATTTATCCGTTTTATTTGTGCCTTAAACTGTCAGTATTCTGGATATACTATATTTACACTGTGCTGGATCATTTGAATAAAAAAAAAAAAATACAATAAACTCAACTTTTAAAAATTGTAACAGTGAAACATGCAAGATGAAGTAAAATACCAAAACGAACCGGTTGAATTTTTACATTGTATGGTTTTGCAAATAAAGATAAAAAAGTAATAACTTGTGTTTCTGTTTAAGTAAAAACTAAGTTCATGAGAAAAACTCAGTCGTTTGTAAGGATGTACTGTATTTGTGTTGTGCATCTGAACACGTTTTGACCGCGTCTGCCAGTGTTTTGGTTGAGCAGCTGCTTATTAACTAAATTGTTGCGTGAGTAATGAGAGAACAGCAGCAGAATGAAAAGACAGGAAGCTCTGAAGGCATGCTGGTAGTTAAACATCCAAAAAAATGTAGTTTTATCTGAAAAAAAATCTTGTTAGGTTTTTGATCGGCATTATAAAACATCCATGTTAAAATTAACAGCTGTGTAGAGTTGAAGGATTCAGGACACAGAAAGCCAAGAGAATAAAAATGAATTAAATTTTTTAAATCAAATTCTGCAGAAAGCTGCAATTAAAAGATGCCGTCTGAAAGGTTGAAGGAAAAAAATGTACGAGCCATGAACTTACAATCGCTGAGACTGCGCAAAATTATTACATCCCTGTTTAAAAGTATGTATAGAACTAGATATATTTTCCTCATGCTAAATTTTAATTGTTGGGTTGCTGTGACCATTAGTGTGAAAAGCAACACTAGATGAAAAATGTACTCTGCACTCACCAGTACATTTTTTTCTCAATAAAATGTAGTTCTATTGTGCTATTATCCTTTATAAACACAAACAAGTTTGAAGGGATGATTTTTCACTAAACCTTGAATAAAAATAATGGGGACTGGTCTGTGGCCCTGTAGATTTAGTAATGGAAAAACAGTGGCATGCAGTTTATAACTATCTGGAAACAAACAGGCCAGGACATAAAAAATAAAATCTTTTTTTTTTTTTTTTTGACTGATGAAGGTATTTCTATTTGCAGAAAGCCAGATAAGTAAGTTGTATGTTGAAATCGTACAAAAATAAGATGGAAATCAGTGGTGGAGAAAGTACTCTAGTAAAAGTAGAAGTACCATATTAATGTTTTTACTTAAGTAAAAGTAAATAAGTACTTACTTTTAAAATACTTAAAGTATTAAAGTAAAAGTATTTGCTGAATGTATTACCTAATGCAGCGGTCTACAATATCATTAAATGTGCGTACTGTATGTTTATTATCTATAATACATTAACAGTGTTGAGTCATTTTAATGAACAATGTTGCAGATAATACATGTTTTTATTGTGTTTACTCTGTGACACAGTTCACA
>JARVLU010000103.1:32851165-32869446 GCA_031762415.1 Simpsonichthys santanae | reverse complement strand
GGCAGGTCTAATGTTACCTGTCCACTTTGCAGTGATTCAATGGACCAACTCTCTCGACATCAGTTACTTTCAAACTAGCGAACAAATCAAAAAACTGCAACGTGAATGTAACTTGTAACTCAACACATTATAGAAATTTAGTGTAGTAGAAAGTACAGATACTTCATGTAAAATGTAGTAGAGTAAAAGTACCCACATTTAATTCTACTTAAGTAAAGTGCAGATACATGAAAAATGTACTTAAGTACAGTAACAATGTACTTGTACTTAGTTATATCCCACCACTGATGGAAATAAAAGTTTTGCATCACTCAGTTTGGACTTTTTTCAGCAAGAAAGAAAGAAGTTCTCTGTCACGTGACGCCTCCTACCGGAAGTAGCTCTGAGCCGTTTCTGTTTAGGTTCGGCCGGGCAGTTTGTTTCCAACAAAGTAGACTCGCCCTGCATAGGCCGAATGACACCAAAATACTAAAACCAGCTTTCGTTTTAATGCATTCTGCGTCAGTTTTTGATGTATTACTTTCGAAGGACAGGAATGGGTCTCGGCTGAATGTGGAAAGTTCCAGAAACTACGGGAGTTTCGAGCGGAGGGAGGCAGCGCCGCGGCCCGAGCCGAGGCCGTGAAGGAGCGTAGCAGCAGTCGGGGAAGAGGCACGAGAAGTCGCTCGCTATTGTGTGTTCAGACGGAATC
Source organism: Simpsonichthys santanae (assembly GCA_031762415.1). NCBI lineage: Eukaryota > Metazoa > Chordata > Actinopteri > Cyprinodontiformes > Rivulidae > Simpsonichthys > Simpsonichthys santanae. The sequence continues at coordinate 32,868,755 of JARVLU010000103.1, read as the reverse complement.
GTCCTCGCATTGAAACCGCGTAGGTCTCCCGTTCTAATACCAGAATAAACACGGTGTTTGGACAATAAGCAGTGGATACGCAGTGTAAAATGTCATGCGCTTGCATTAAATCAGCTAGCCGTTCCATTTTAGGCGCTGTTAGCATGTTGCTAATGACATTAGCCGATCGACGGCTGTTGGAGCGCTCGATTCGATGACCCGTCCTGCGCTTTGCGACCCCGCAGTAAACTGCTTTCTGACATGCGGCGAGAATCGAAGCCCTCAACTCAGGTCGGGAAAGCGTCTGGGGTTGATACAAACGTGAACGTTTCCGTGTGTGCGCCGCTAAAAAGCTACATTCAGTCCGTTGTTTCGTTTTTTAATAGTACTTACTAGCACGTGACAGGGTTGAACAACAACTGCGCCATAAAAACAAGCGACCCTCTCCACGCGGCTAACCGCTACAAGACGTCTTAAAATCAACACGTTAGCTTAATGAACATGGGTTAATTACGTTAAAATGTACTGAGCATCAAGTAAAATAGCTTCATTTAGATGTTGCCAGTTTGTCATTTTGCCGCAGGGAGGTAGCAGTCCGCTGTTGCTATGCTAAGGAAACAAAGCTAGGCTAATTTCTTTTGTAATGTCCATGTTGGCTTTGTTGTCATTTGAAACCTGCGTCTAATTGGCTTAAAGCACCCTCTGTTTGTGTGTGCAGTAGCCTCTGTCCCTGTTATTTACCACAAATTTATTTTAATTTAATAAAAAAATACATATTTCAAAACAAACATCTATTTACACATTTTTAAATTTCCTTATCCTCCAAGGTTCAAGGAGACTTTCACATCACATGTTGTACATGAGGTGAAACGAAATTGTGTATTCAAGATCCATTTCAAAACATGTCTATTGTCAGGTTGCTACAATTAATTTGTTTTAACTTTGCACCTTGATATAACCTGCAAACGACACACTGCTGTCAGTTACATTTACTGTACTGTATATCATATCTTTTATTTGTTTTAGTTTTTTTTTTTTTTTAATGACTTCCTTTTGCTGTAGGTCCCAATCCCTGGTTAACCTGATTCTGTTCTGGGAGAGTTCAGACCAGTATCATCGCCAAGATAGCTGGGCCAGGCAGAAAGAGACACACCTCAGATCCAGACCCCAGCAGTGATTCCAGCGACGGGCAGCCTGTCAGTGCCAAGTGCCTGAAGATGGCCAGCGGCGGAGGCAGTGGCGTGGCTGGTAGTGAGACGGTGGGCCGTCACAGTGGGGCTCAGCAAAGAGGAGGTAGTGGCAGAGACAATGGGTCAGACTTGACACCCAGTAACAGCAAGAAGAAACAAAAGGACAGAGCCAACCAGGAGAGCAGAGAGGCCAAGAGAGTGGCAGCAGCTGCCAGTGCAGTTGTGGATGGGGTCCTTGCTGAGGTCAAGAAAGGTAAGAGGGTAATAAGCTTTTAGTGTACAGTATATGTTCATATTAACATAAGTCTTACAGTAAAAAAAAAAATAGTACGGGTACAAGAAGCAATAAGGTATTTTTATTTTTACTAGCTACCAAATTAGTTTCTTAAGTTTTGAACATGTCTTAAAAAGTAATGTCTAGTTAATATTTGTGTTTTCAGCGTTAAAAAACAAACCAAAAAAAAAAAAAAATAAACAGAGCAGCAAATAAAAATCTATTTGCCTCCTGACATCGAAATGTTTTGGTTTCCTTTTGCTTATTTCTTGTCCACAAAAAGTAATTAGTGAAAAACATTTAAAAACGTAAATAGTGTTCAATATAAACATTGTTCCACTTCCACCTTTTTATAAAACTGAGCCCAGTTTTTGGTCCTGTTAGTTCATATTGTCTCTTGTACATATGTCACATATTCAAAACATGCTGACCAAATCTGAATAAACATTTTCTCCCTACAAATAATATTTTAGATGTAACTCAGATTAAATTAGAATTTAAATTACATAAAATGAGTAGTCATCACATCTACTCCAATGTTCCCTGATAGTTTATATTTGATTTTATATTTTTTTCCACTGCAAATACAGAAGACAAGTTAAACCTGTGCATTAAATATTTCCTTCATATATTTAAATATAAAGAAACATGCTGGGTAAAACTACAATTCATTTGTATACTACAAAGTGACATCAACACTGTTCTGTTTAGTAAAAATGGATTATAGATCAAGTTGTATTTCTGTGTGTACTTCATGGTGTGTGAAATTATGATGTGGTGATCGAAGTATTTTAATATGTAAATAATGTCAGCAGACATCTTTTATTATCAGTTCTCAGGGCTTGTCGTTAATCTTGTTAATCCTGCCTTTATTAATAATTCCTGTCGCATCACACTGGCTATGTGCAGATGTTGCTTCTTATTGCCGTACTTTGTACTGTGGGTGTGTACAGATGTGCACTGGGGGATGTAAGAGGACTTCACAACTTTGTTATTAGGAAATAGTTGTACTTTATTTGATGATACAATTAGTTCAATAAGTTTCTCAATCACCTTTTTTTTTTTTTTTGTTAAGGGCATTTTCACGTTGTATTGTACTTTAAAGATTTTATAACATTTTATCTGATATTGTTTATAGAATAGTCACTGGTTACTCAGGTTTATGAAGACAACTTGTTCTGATCGACTCCTCAGGATAGTTTGTTTTGTTACTGCATGAGGTTATACAGTATAGTAGAGAGGATATTTTATGTTCGAAGACCTGTATGATGCAGTAAAGACAAACTCATGCTGCTCAGTGTGCAAAGAAATAAGGGTAAAACAATTTTCAAGTATGACCTCAGATAAATTCAGCTTAAAGCTCAGCTGTCAGTGTGCTACATTCATAAAATGCTGATTTGTTGTTTTATTAATCCCAAGTATTAATAAAATGCTCTTCGAATGGCTGGAAAGTGCATAGTTTTGAAAATAAAATTTTATTTTATTTTTTGGGGGGGGGGGGGGGGGGCCCCCCCCCCCCCCCCGCACAGGAGCTTACTACGTACATATAGGTGTCCCTCTTAGCCATTAGCAAATGTCAGCTGGTATTCTGTTTCAAATTCAATATAATGTTCACTGATTTAATTGGACAACCTGGTTTCTAAAGATAATACAAAAGACAAAACAATTTCATTTCATATGTGAATGTATGGTAAACAACAAGTCTTGGTACCGGTCCATACACAGGACTAGTTTTCAGCTCAGGCTCCTGCAGAACGTCAGCTGGTCTGTTTTCTGTTCTTCAACAGAGAAATCGTTTCTTTTCCCCTGTACCTGTGTCAGTGTCGCATTTTCCTACTTCCTTCCATTTCTGCTTGTTTCCTTCTTCCTTGGGCACCAGAGAGCTTTGCTTGCTTACATACAGGTTAGTCCCACTGAGCCTCGAGGACTCTGTTACAGGAGAGACTTGTTTTTAACAAAGAATGATTACAACAGTAGACAACAGTGACAACACTAGACAACAATGACAACAGTAGACAACAATGACGACAGTAGACAACAATGACAAAAGTAGACAACAATGACAACACTAGACAACAATGACAACAGTAGACAACAATGACAAAAGTAGACAACAATGACAACAGTAGACAACAATGACAACAGTAGACAACAATGACAAAAGTAGACAACAATGACGACAACAATGACAACACTAGACAACAATGACAACGCTAGACAACCATAAAAGAAAGCATACACATTGAAAAAAAATAAATGGAAGAAAAAAATAAAATAAACTATACAAAAGCAGCTAATAGTAAAGCGATGTAAAGTACTAAAAACAGGAACCTGTGGCCCACATGAGCACCAAAGCAGTGAAGGAGTGGGTAGGCATGGAGGGATGGGGTGATGGAGTATGGGCTGGAGCAGATACAGTCCAAGTAGCAGGGGAGGAGGACGATGAGGAGTTGGAGGGGGCAACGTTAGTGTTCACTTATAAGGCCAACTGAGATGTAAAACGAATTAGAAGCAGTTTTTGAAAAATCTGTAAGACATGTCAGTGACAATGTAAAGAGATGTATACTACACTCAGCGATAGCAACAACGGGAAGGATTTTATAAAAAAAATATTTTTGACACTTGCGTAGGCAACAGAACCAGTGCCTGTGACTGAGAAGGCAGCAAACACATCTGTTGATAGTCTCTGACATCTGTCTGCATTTGACATTAGAATGTCTCTTTCTATCAACACAAGCTTAAAAAAAAACTTCCAGAACTAACCATATTGACAGGACATTGTCTCACAACCTGTTTACATTTGCTTTTTGAACCTCAGTTCAGTATTGTCACAGTTGTTTATGTCATAAGGCACAAATGATGCCTCCATTGATTGTAAACACACCACCATCATGGCACATGTATTCTCATGTACAGACCAAACAGCTGACCACAATAAAAGATTACTGGTGCCTGTTTATGGCATAAAAGCATTTTTTTAGTAGATTTTCACAACATTTATCACTTGTTAGTTTCATATTCTAACAATTTGCGTTGTGTTTAAAATATGCAAATCTACAGAAGAGACCAAGGTGATTTGTGTTAGCGTCGTCTTTACCATAAATGTCATTCTAAAGCTTTACTTAACTGTGAGGTTGTACGCTGGTGTGGCTCTGCAGGTAATACGACCTCCACCAGCTGGGAGGGATTAGGTGTTGCTTCTGACCTTTTGAGGGCGATTACATCGGAGCGAGAGACTGAAAATGTGGGAAAGTTGGAACTTTGGCTGTTATTAGGGATCACAGAACGATCTCTTAGCTGACACCCAATCTAATATTTACAGTTGTTTTTTTTTTTTTGTTGTTTTTTTTGGGGTTTTTTGCAAGACAAGTTTTAAATGTTAATTTTTTTTATCACTGTGACATGTTGGGAAATATGAAAAAATTGTAGGATTTTTTTTAATTTATTTATTATTATTATTTTACAATTTTTGAGCTCTTGATTCTTTTTTTTTTTATGGCCCACTAGCATGTTTTCTGAAAATAAGTTAATTATTTGTTTGTTCTGTCATTTAATATAAATATGATCTGCCTGTGTGGTGTAAGCAACTTTCAGTTTTCCATCTTTGCCATGTTCTGTTTGCTTTGACCCACATTCACATAAAAGTGCATGAGCGCTTTCTGTGAATTTGTAAGTTGGTGTGTTTCAATGTGATTAGACTGTTGAAATGCAGAATTACTACACAAAGACTATTAGTTAATGGGTGCAATTTACTGGCAGCACGGCGGCTCAGTGGTTAGCACTGTTGCCTCACAGCAAGAAGGTTCTGGGTTCAATCTGTGTGGAGTTTGCATGTTCTTCTCGTGCTTGCGTGGGTTCTCTCCGGATGCTCCAGTTTCCTCCCACAAACCTAAAACAGGCACGTTAGGCTGCTCCAGGCCCAGACCTCCCTTGCAAAAGTGATCTGTGATCTTAATGGGATTTATGATAATAACATTTTGGTTAATCAGGAAATATTTTATTAGCTTCATAAAGTTTTTTGTTTCTTGGACATTTTTGTTCGTCCTCATCAAATGTCAGCATCACTGTTGCCAGATTTCATGAGAGAAACGAGCCACCGAGCTGCAAAAACGAGCCCAGCAGAAGCAACACAGTGAAGGATAGAGAGACCACTCAGTTGTTGCTTGTGATTAATTTATTTAGTATTTCATGCAACATGATTTAAGAGAACATAGTTACTTTTTCTCAGGCAACACCGGTGCACAAATCAATTTGGCAATGTTGACGTCCATGACGAGGAGGAGAGAGATCACAGTTTATTTATTTATTTTTGACCCAGAATTACCAGTAAAAACTAACACAACCAGTGAAGGCAACAGGTACAATCCAGTCAGAGGCAGTGTTGACAGATGCTGCAGCTGGATTTTTGTTTAGTGAACAGAAACTCGATCGGTCCATGTGAGGAACTACTACAGTGAAGCCTCGAAAACGCAGCCGGTCACTGAACCTTTTCACGTGAATTTACAGAAAAACAAACCCAAAATCACTTTTAATAAGTGGACTTGGTAACTGTGGTTAAACTCATGAGTAAGAGACATGATGACATGAAGCAGAAGAAAAAAAAAACATTTCAGGTTTTTTGCTTTCCTTTGATCCTTTCTGTTTGTGGGGTTATTGTTCCTAGATGTGTTTGTGGACTGGAAGCAGAACGCTAATGAGGTGACGGTCAGACTTCGCTGTGGGGAGGGAGTCCAGAGGATTGAAGACATCAACACCACGTTCACAGATACACACTGCGACGTGTCCTTCCCAGGTCAGCAGTCATAAATTCTGAACATTAATTACCAACGTGGAAATACAGATGCAATCAACGTTTGGAATATTAGAAGAAAACAAATACACGAGAGAAAACGCACAGTTGTGTTTTTACTTCAAGTGCAAAAGTTTGTATTTATTTTAATCCAGTTTTACTATTTATCCATAGCACACGCGTGATTATTATTATTTTTTATTCTCCCAGATGGACGGCAGTGGAGCTGCCAGCTACAAGAGGAAATCGAGGCCTCGTGTAGCAAAGTGCAGTACAAGGAAAAAGGTGGATTCCTGCATCTCGTCTTGCACAAGAAGATCCCCTTTCATACTTGGCCTTCTCTGGAGGTAATCCTCATCAAATTACATGATTTTGCTTTTTCATTCCAGCTGAATTCATCTGGGCTAAGAATTTTATTAAACTCATAACTTCTTTATTACTTCATAATCATCTCATTGTTGTCGGGTGCATGAATGGGACTTTGACACCAAACAGGATTTTTACATTTAGTCTGCTGCTGTTTAAAAAAAAAATAATAATAAAAGTTGATATTTATCTTGGAGGCTGTAATATTGACATTTACTTCATTAAAACAAAAGGTTTCATGTTTTAGTCACTTTTTTCTCTTGTTGTTGATGATTGCGAGGACTATAGGCGACTAAATAATCATTGTTTGTAATTCTTGTTTTCAGTCAAACAAGAAAGAGAAGGTGGTGGTACCAGCAGAGGCCAAAAACAACGGGGAGTCATCAGAGAAACCCAGATTGTCGTCAGACCGGCCCCAGCTGCAGCCCCATCCTCCCTCTTCACCCACACACAGTGAAGCAAGACGCATCAGCAGCAAAGCTGAGCGGGGCGTCAAGCGCTGCCTGAAAAACAAGTTGTGCGACAAAGCTTCAACAGACTCTGTAGGAGCAAAAGGTGGCGCTGGAGATGCGCCAAACATTATCAACGCGCTTAAGACGACCACAAAAACTGGTCAGGAACCCAGTGCCAAGAGAACTATTGCACAGCAGCTGCCCGAGACGGCGAAAGAGGATGAAGGAGGTCCACCATCTGAGAAGTCTGCAGCAAACGAGAAAGCCCCTCTCACCCACTCAACTGCTGATCGAAGCCCGCCGACACGCGGGAGTGTGGACAACAGGGCAGAGACCCAAGGCGCTGATCAGAAACCTGAACTGGACCCGGCTGTTGGCGGCATTGCTCAGGTGAGATCAGCTGTACGTTTGGCTGCCATATTGAAAACCTCAGTTCCATTTAACTAACCCGCCGTCCAGAGGACCGGACTTAACTTTGTGAGATTGTCCTACCTGGATTATTGATCATGCATCGGGATACTCAGCTTCATTTGTTTAATAAGGAATAAAAACTTTCTATTTATGAAAATTACTTTATCGCGGCTGTAAATACTACGCTCGGCATATTCATGTCTGTTTTCCGTTAAGTTTTAGAAGTTTTATTTTAACTTGACTTCAGAGCTTAACGGCTTCATGAGGAGCATGATGGCAGTTTCACTCAGATGTTGGTCATTATTACGTAGTAACGCTGTGCATTAGCTACCGGAAAACCTTTAGGAATATAAACAATGTTAAACATTTAAACAGTTGACCTTTCTGAGTTTGTGAAACTTTGTTTTAACAGTTGAAACGTTTTTAAGTTCTCCATGATGGTGACCTGCTTCAATATGGCAGCTCGTTTATGGACGTAACGCCAGCAGAGTTCGTCAACAACACCGTGTCCCATAGATTACTTGCTTTCACCTGGTGCTCATCTCATTTTTTGTTGGGGGTGGGGTGGGGGGTGTCAGCGTGAGGGCAACAAAGCGCTACCTCTGTAGCTTTTTAGTTAGCACATTTGCATTATTCACCGCTAGCTTAGCGCAACGTCAGCGTCCAGTGGGGGGGAGGTGGGCAGTTCGGTTCTGTTGACAGGGTGGGACGCCTTGCTTGTTTAATGGTAGGAAAAACGTTGAACAATCCGATTCCTAAAGTCGGAGTTAGGACCTCGTTATGGTTCATGAAACATTGTTTTGAGATCATTTACAGCAGGGATAAATCAGCCTCGATTTCCTTAATTTTGGGAAATCGTTCGATGCATGAGAAACCGAGTTTACCAATATTTTTTCGTTTTAACAACCATTGTCTGAACTTCGTTTATATTTCAGAGCACTACGTCATGGCCAGTTGAAACAAGTTTGTATTGTTAGGATATTGTTCAAGGGTATGTTTTTCAGTAAAATAATATTGGACAATTGAAGGTGCGTTGTGACATAACACCTGACAGTGTTGCTCGTAAAACAAAATCAGAATCGGCAGGTCAGACTTTAGAAATCTGTGATCCGCTAGAAAACTGCAATCAGTGCACCCCTAATTTACAGATATTAAATTTTAAAGGGTTTTATCACTTGTTCCAAGAGATAAATTAGCTTCACCTAAAGGTGGTTAAAACAGTTGGTGTTATGAACATTTTTAATTAGACTGTTGTCATTGTTTAAATACGTCTTAGTTTTGGCGCAAAGCTTTGCCGTGCTTATTTTTTCAAAACCAGTTTTGTACATCATAATGGTAAATTAAATCAGTACTGGATTTAGATATTGTGCATAATTAGACATTGAAATAATTGCAATGAACACGTCTTGAATTGTTTTAAATGAGAAGTTAAAGAACGAAAACTACTTTAAACATTACAACTTGTAACGCCATCTGCCACGTGTGGGCTCTTTGTTTACGAAACAGAAATGGGAAGACATTCTTATTTTTAAATATTTTATATGCAGAAGGTCTCTGTTTAATTTAGCTCAGGTGTTTTGATCATATTTAATTAGCTTCAGGGTTTCTTTCTGGAACAACATGAACTGGAAAGAAAATCCTTCAAACACGGGCTAACCAGTTTTGGACTCATAGTTTTGGTTTAAGTTTTTTTCCAAACGTAGGGAGTAAAGGTTTCTTTTTGTTTCCAATTCAGGTGGTAGAGGCAAGAAACGAGTCATCGGGCTCTCCTGAAACAACAGCACATGTCGTCGAGTCACCTGTCCTCGCCGCTTGCTGCCTCCAACCCACTGGGTTCAGTGAGAAAATGGACTGTACTGCTCCTCAGAAAACAAAGGACAGAACGGAGTCCGAGCCTGCTGAGCATGAACTGGAACAGAACGCTTTCATCTCTCAACAGCTCGAAGACGCAACAGACACGCTGTCAGCGCCGGCTGCCTGTGTGGCTGCCAGGCAAAGCCAGACTCCAGGTCCAGCTCAAAGGCAGGGCAGCTGTGATGGGGAGGAGAAGAGGGACCAGTCAAAAGAAGAGCCACCCCTAGAGACAAAGCAGCTACAAGGTTAGTGAGCAGTTCGTAGGGAGGTAGGTTACTGTATGCTAGCACCAAAACTACTTGGCATGGACTGGTATTGGAAGGCGTCTTGTTTTTCTTGTGCGTATCCTGCATTTGTCTTAATTTCTGTATTTTAATTAATGGAAGACCTGAGGCGTATTTAAACATGAAGGTTTAATAAACGTTGTTTTCGTCACTGCAGCCCCAGAGCCAATGGTGAACCTGCAGTTTGTGAAGAACGACTCGTACGAGAAGGGCACCGATCTGATGGTGGTTAACGTTTACCTGAAGGGAATCTGCAGAGATACAGCCAGGGTCATCTTCAGAGAGCAAGACTTCACCCTCATCTTCCAGACAAGGTAGCGAACGCAAAACACGCCACAAACGAAACGTTCTTTTAACATCTTACAAGAAGTGGCAGTAAATTGATCATTTGATTTGTCCTTAACAGTGATGCTAACTTTCTTCGGCTTCATTCGGACTGTGGACCAAATACGGTCTTTAAGTGGCAAGTCAAACTCCGGTAACTACTACAGTTTATTCTTTTTATTCTTTTATTCAATGCAATTTGGAAAGAATAGTTTTTAAATGAGTAGGGAAACGCTAAGTTTCTCTTCCTGTACAGTTATGTGGGCTAACTTGTTCAGATAAGCTTGCTGTAGTTCATGTCATCGCCAGCTTGTACCAGCTGTTATAATAATAAATTAAAATACCTTTTATGAAACCCAAAGACACTGCATAGGGAATCATTCTATAAAAAATAAAACACCAACTAAAAAATTCATAAAATGGCAATAAGATGTGTAACGACCAACAGAGTAGTAAAGTTGTATTTTATGGCAAATAAATGAATATTTCCATAGATGAAGCTTTGTGAACGTCAGCACTGAGAGCATAACAGAAGGTTGGGGATGCAACACTAAAGACCCTGTATTATTTAAAACTAATAAACTGTGAAAAATCAAGTTTGCCAGAGCACTGCTTCAGATTGAACAAATAAAATATAACAAGTAGTACAGGTCAGTTTAAGCTAAAACTAGAACAATGTGATCAAAATTTACTATTTGCCAATTTATTATTTTTCTTAAATGGCACTGGTTTGAATTATTAGACCTTGATGCAGTTGTAATTCTGTCTTATTTGAAATGTCACCGATGTCTTTAATAAATACAGTATTGTTTTAATCTTAAGGGGATGATATTTGTTGAACCTAAATTTCAAACTAGTTTGAAGGAACGGTCTACTTCAATCCAAGGAGTTCGATTATGGAATAATTTGGAGAGCCATGTTCAAAATGACAGATCAATGTGTATGTTTAAGAGAATGATCAAAGTTGGTTTGTTAAAAAAAAAAAAAGAAATAGCTTAAAGTGCTTTTGTATGAATTGTTGCTTGAGCAGGAGTTATTTATTTTGTTTTTGTCATTTGAAGATTATTATTGTTTGAATTAATTTTTTTAGAAAAAGGGGCAAATATGTTTTTTCTTTTGCCTTTCATTTTATTTGTGATTGTGTTTCTTGTTGTGTATAGAATTGTTTTGTTTTAAAAGTAAAAATGCATAACTTTATAAATCAAAATAAATATCCCCAAACGTTGCAGCACAGATCTCTGATGGGTTTCAAGCAGCTGCTGCACCGCTCTGCATTTTGTCCTCTGATCTGACCTGAATATATTTTGGCCTTCTGTGTGTCAGAAACCTGATCCAGCCTGAACAATGCAGCTACTCCTTCACCCCGTCCCGTCTGGACATCTCCCTGAAGAAGAGACACAGCCAGCGCTGGGGGGCTCTGGAGGCCCCTGCCACACAAGGTCTGCTGCCAAGCTTCTGTTTGTGTCGTCTACCTCTTCCCTTTTTCTCCAACGACAGTCACAAGTTTTTATATCCGCACATGAACTTTTAACCATTAAAAAAAAAAAAAAAAATGTAGTACGTCTAGTCTCACGTTGTGAACCTTTACTTTCTAACCACAAGCTTCATTGTCCTGTTTAAGGTGCAGTGGGTGGTGCTAAGGTGGCTGTGCCCTCCAGTCCAGCCTGCATGGATAAGAGCCAGCCAGGCAGCAGCCAGCACAGCCTCCCAGCTAAGGAGGAGTCCCCCAGGGTTGGGGAGGACACACCCAAAACCCCTAAAGCCTCGTCCAGAGGTGTGGAGGACAGCGGTCTGGATCCTGTTGCTCCTCGAACAGTCTCCGAGCACGTTTCCATCACTAAGCCAGAACCCACTCTGACTACGGTAAAAACAAACAAAAATAAAAAACACAAAAGAGTTTAAAGGTCTATGAGTTATTGTTTCAACTATCTGCTCACTGTTAGACTGCTCAGACTTTAAAACAGCCAAAGCCTTACAATTTCTATATATTACCATTAAAACTGTTAATTGTAAAAGTAAGTGTTATTACTATTAAAAGTTTATTTTTAAACACGTTTGTAAGAGTGCATATGTTTCTGACATTAGCCTAAGCCTACCTGCATGGTGCAGCCTATGACCCACGCGCCTCCTGTCACTGAACGCCACGAGGAAGAAGAGGAGAAGAAGGTGTGCCTGCCTGGTTTTACAGGGTTGGTCAACCTTGGCAACACCTGCTTCATGAACAGTGTCATCCAGTCCCTGTCCAACACCAGAGAGCTCAGGGATTACTTTCATGGTAAACTACTACTTTTAACAGACACATCTGTTTGATTAGTATTCTAATAATAAAGTTCTTATTGTTGTAATGATCTCCAACCTAAACAAAAACTTGTGTTATCACTAAGAAATGCATCAGGGTGTGTTTTATTATGACTTGGGTACAAGCACAAAGCAGCGCCTGGGGGCAGGTTTAATTAGGGCTCAGTAACTTTCACAGGGTTTATCTTTATAAGCTAGAAATGCTGCAGTTTCAGCACTTTACACATTAAGAACAGTAAATTAACCAACTTCAAAATGTAGGTCACCTTATTTTTAGAGGCAATAACTGGAAAAATGTATCGTCATGTGAAAATTCAAGCTTTGTCATAGTAATTTTTTCATGTCACTAGTAATTATTTCATTAACGTCCGTAGCTTAGAAAAGGTTAATTTTTAATTAATGTAGGTCGCATTACTTTGTTATTTAGTATAAAATAATGTTGGTTGCAGACATTTCCAAGAGATTGTCAGTTTGCATCAATAATCCCGACCTTGTCTGAGCTTTTGTCTTTTGTGTTCTTACAGATCGGGCATTTGAGGCGGAAATCAACTGCAGTAATCCTCTGGGAACAGGAGGGAGGTTAGCCATCGGCTTTGCTGTGCTCCTCAGGGCTCTGTGGAAAGGGACGCACCACGCCTTCCAACCGTCAAAGCTCAAAGTATTCACGCCACATATTCTATACACGAGAAATTAAACCAAACGATCTCCTCGGTTATTTAAAGAAGTTGTAGCTGACTCGTCACGTTTTCTGCACTTGTTTTTGTCAACACAGGCAATCGTAGCCAGCAAAGCCAGTCAGTTCACTGGTTACGCCCAGCACGACGCGCAAGAGTTCATGGCGTTCTTGTTGGACGGACTCCACGAGGACTTGAACCGCATCCAGACTAAACCTTACACAGAGACGGTTGATTCAGATGGACGGCTTGACGAAGTGAGTTCCCCACTCGTACATGACGTAGAAATTTAAAGTGCCGTCATGTTCGCACTATTGAGCGCACCTGAATATAAGTCACACCCACGGTAATCTAGTCCGTTTGTCTAGAAAGTCTGGTTCGTTTGGGGAGGTATGAATGCGCAGTCGAACTCTGATGTGGACCAAAAAAATCGAACTCTGGTCCACCTAAAAACCCAGGTCTCGGTTCGGTTGAAGTGAACTCTAGCGCAGTTTGAATGCAGTGTGAATGCAAGCGGACCGGAGACCGTTCCAAAAGCAGGAAGTGGACAGCACAGGGCAAACAAACGTGCATTTCTCTTCTCTTACAGAGCCGTCAGGTGCCTTGTGTGAAAAACATTCTCCATGATCTTCTGCCTCATCTTCCACTCACAATGAGTCCATTGTTGAAAAATGACGACAGAAATCCTAAGACCGCTCAAATTTGACGCCACTCCATTTTTTTTTTGTTTTTATTTCTAGAAGAAGTGTCTTCTTCAGAGGTTTTTGTGTTGTTTTCTTCTGTAGTTCTTGGTGCAGCGCCACCACAGGCGGGGGGGGGACAGGTTGGCTCGACTGACTCAATGCAGTGTGAACGAGAACCGCACCAGCTGAAATGTAAACAAACGTTCTGAATTTTGGTCCCCAGTCGAACCGTCCATGTTGTAACATGAGATACTTACACAGAAAGATTCAACTTTTAATTAAATACGTACTGGTAACGTACACAAATACATAGAGTAAATGTTTTTTCCCCAAAACAGTGCTGGTACTGGTTAAAAAAAATAAAAATAATAATACAGTAGCCTACGAGGACGCCACAGATCGCTAGCTTCATCTTCCTCCTGCACACTAAAACTGAACGGCCTCAGGATTGCTTCATCACACACGTCCTGTCTCTCTTTCGTTGTCGCTCTCAACTTGTGCTGTCCTCTTCATCATGTGGCAGTCCAGCCTTTTGAAACCCGTTGGCGATGGTGGATTTTTGACGCTGCTCCACGCTGTCAGGATCCACTGACAGACTTGTACAAAGGTTGCTCTTCGCATGCGGCCAGTCTTGATAAATGATTTCCCGCTGCCAGTCATCCAAGCCTCTCGTTCACTTTGGAGTGTCACTTTAAATGCACACTGATGTCGAGCGGCTGCAAATTCTTCATCGTGTAATTTGAAGAGTTTCATCGGTCGACTGCGACCTGTTCGGTGATGTCACTGGTCTGATATGACGAGGCTAAATGAATTGGCAGCATGAAGCTTGTTAGCCTGTAATAATCCATAAATTAGCCGCATCATCGTTTAAGCTGCAGTGTTCAAAGTGTAGGAGAAGAGGCTGCTATACCTTTCACCTGTCAATAATTATACAAGACTCGTTTGAGTCTCAGAATAATAATTATTGAGTTATAAACGGGTTCACTTCTTTTTAGATTAAAACATATTTCTTCCATGTGACAAGATGAAATTATATTGAAAATGAGACATAATTATCTTTGATCCATCAGAATGAATGAATCATTTATTTAACAGATCATCAAAAATTCGTAACATTACACATTGATTGGCAGTGATTTTATGGCATAAAATTATCAGACATCTTAATCAAGACAACAGATTATGTTACTGATGGTAGTATAATTTATCTGAAGGCACGTTAGCTTAGTTACTGGCTTAAAAGTTTAAAGAAGAGGTTTAAGAAAAGGAGATGAGTTTAAGAATTAAGGAAAAGTTTTATCTTTGATAATATCAACCAGAAATGACACGCTCTTCCCCAACGTCCTGCTAAACCCTGGGAAGCTCTTGGTAAACATCATCAACTCTTTACCTTTGAAAGACGTTAGGTTTCGCCTCTGGTAAGAATGTTGGCACTCCAACCTTTAGACGTAAAAGGATTTTCGGTCCAGTTGACATCCGCGCTGGTGTAGTGCGTGTTTACTCTCCACCCGACCCAGTGGTCCGCAATGGCCAAGAGAAGCAACTGTTATTTCCAGTTGATTTTCAAAATACAATTTTCCTCAACTTGGAGCGTTCAAGCTCAAGTGGTTTCAATGGCAGGCATGCCGGAAACCAAGCAGGTAGACGTGGTCCTTGACGCTTGACCAACGTCGGCTGCCTATGAAGAGTTCAACTCCACTTTGTGTCTTCATGGAGAACTCAAGACTGAAAGAACAAGGAAGTCAAACAGTTTTGAGGTAGTTTGACATCAGCAACATTCGCTTCGTTGATTGGTCAGACGACCAGAAAGTAGGAAGGAATTAGATGATATCAGAAAGTTTGAGCGGTCAAGGAACAGTGAGAAGTGTTTAGAAAACAGATAGTTGTTTAGGGGAAAAGAGGAGACAGGCCAGCCACGTTATGTCTCTCAACTGATTAACTGTCTACAACACTTTAAAACAAAGTCTGAAAGAACACCCAGACCTGTATGTGAACCTTAACCGAGTTAAGCTTCATCCTCCACACACTCAAATGAATCAGAATTACTTGAGTAAAACACATTTAACTAATGCTTTCTAATGAGGTTTAAAAATCATTAACTGGTTTTCACAGTTGATTTAAATGATTACTTCAACATTAAAAATGACATGAAATAAAACATTATTCAAATAAGAAAAGATACACAAATCAAGTTTTCATTTTTTTTTCTTAATCATTCAAAATGTCAGTGTGTCCTCATAATGATTATTGATTAGAGTCTTTGATTAATAATATTGATCATAAAAATAAGATTGTTCTTCTGAATATTTGACTTGGCACAAATTAAAAGGTCTCTTGATGAGATAATTTGTGTCTTGGATTCAAATCAATCAAGATAAGTTCTGTCCTTTCAGAAGGTTTTCTGGGACAAGATGGACGGAGGTTAGATCACTACACCATCCATGAACAGGTAGGTCAACGAGTACACCCTGGAAATGTTGCCCGACTATCACAGAGTCCACTGAGACAGTTAGACTTTTTATTTTATTAAACAGAACTTAAATTCTAAAATAAATGATAGTAGGAGCTGGATTATCGTCTGTTCTACAACATTAACCCATTTTGCGCCTCTTCTCAAATATGAGTTTGTTTACAGTGTTTACAAAATAAAACAACATTTTTAATTACACATCAATAAAATAATCAACATTATTGGCTCACTATTAAAAATCAGATATATCCACATATTTTAGAAGCTGCTGTAAAGCAAAGTTATATTAGAACAATCTACAAAGCTGTCGGTTTATTTTCCTAACAACAGCAGATGACAGGTAAAAACTTCAACACCCAAAGTCACTTCAAGTGTTTAGATTACGACAAGTCATCAGACTGTGTAGAGCGATCAAAGTAAATTATACTCCTGATTATTATTAGCATTTTAAATAAATCTGTTAAGGCAACATTGTTATAGTTTGCTGGTCTCGACTGGTTTCACCCTCAGGACTCCCTCCTGGGAACACGTGGCCGCCAACACTCCGTCTCTTCTCCACAGTCGGCCATGCACCAGCCCCCTGCTGCTCCCTGCACGACGTAAAGTTGAAAATGGAAAAAAAAAAAAAAAAAGGTGTCAGGTATCTGCAGATAAATGCTTGGTGAATGTGTTTGATTCAAAACTTTGATTAGTGACGAGATGATCTGCTTAAAACATTAAAAAATAAATGAAGATTTTAGCCTTGCATGTGTTTTGTACTTTACTATTGTTTCCTGAAAATAGATAAAGACAAACTGACGCCAATATCTTAACTTCTCACAATACTTATTTTCATACTATGCCCAGGTTAGCGATGGCTTTGGTTGAGCAGAGTATTAAATAATAAAAAAAAATAATGTCTCTTAAAACATAATAAATATGAAAAGCAAAAATATAATAATAAGTTGTGTATATAGAACACCTGGTTCTAAACTTGAATTGTTCACTGACAAAATGTCAGAAATTTTGGTTAAAGGTTGTAACAAAAAAGTATTTTTGTGCGGAGACTTTAACATTGATCTGGGGACAGAGGTGTACTCACATGACATCAGTACTTTCATGGATTCAATGCATAGTTTGAGTTTTTTTCCTTTGATTTCTAAGCCAACAAGAATCACATCACACAGTGCTACGATAATTGATAACATTTTTATTAATATTCTAGATGGTGATGTGATAAGTGGTATTTTGATGAATGACTTGAGTGATCACTTACCAATTTTCACAATATACAAAAATGATGAAATTCCAATAAAAAAAGAAAAATTAAAACAGAAAATAATTATAAACACATCTAGAACAAACTTAGACAAATTCAAAGATGATTTAGATAAACAAAATTGGGATGATGTGTATGTAAATGATGTAAATCTGTCTTATGAAAAATTTATAAATGTTTTGGAAATTTTGTATAAAAAAATTGTGTGAAAAAAATTAATGTTAAACAAAATACCATTGAACAACCTTGGATGACTAATGGACTGAGAAATGCTTGTAAAAAAA
>JARVLU010000103.1:32839111-32851065 GCA_031762415.1 Simpsonichthys santanae | reverse complement strand
TGCTGCTTCTCCTCTGTTACCCACCCACACCCCCATTGAAACAGTGTCAACTCGCCCATGGCTCAAATTAAATAAACAAAAAATAGCTCTACAAATATAAACCATAAAAATCATATTAAAATAAACAGTTACTTTACCAAAGCAAAATCCTAAAATCATTAAATGTGGAACATCAGATCCCTTTCCTCTAAATCCCTGTTAGTTAATAAACTGAGAACTGATCATCATATTGATTTATTCTGTCTGACAGAAACCTGGTTACAACAGGAGGATTTTGTTAGTACTGTATAAATGAATCCACTCCTGTTAATTATTTAAATTTTCATGTTCCCAAAGCAACTGGCCGAGGTGGAGGAGTAACTTCTATTTTTCCAGTCAGGATTATTGATTAATGCCAAACCAGTTATTATCGAGGCACTAGCAAAAACAACACATCAAGGTGCTAGCAGCATCAACGCACCGAGGCGCTAGCAGCTACAACACATCGAGGCACTAGCAGCATCAACGCACCGAGGCGCTAGCAGCAACAACACATTTTTTATTTTTTTGTTATTTATTTATTCATTCATTTTATAACAATAATTATACAATACAGTAGACAATATATACAAGGATAAGAAAAAATAATAAAATGAAAGGTAGCAGATTGAAGAAAAAAAAAAAATCTTATTTTATCTGCCCTTTATTCCCAACAAACAATTCATACAACCAATTTAAGTAATTTCCAAATTGAGGCGCTAGCAGCATCAACGCACCGAGGCACTAGTGGCATCAATGCACCGAGGCGCTAGCGGCATCAATGCACCGAGGGACAACGGCTACCAAGCCCGTTTGGGTGAGCCATGCGGAGGCACGGCGGGCAGGGGAAAGGGTCGGTCTCAGTAGAGGCGAATTACGAAAATATGGAGGAGATCAAGAAATCTCTAAATTTCATGAGTGCAGAACTGACAGAGCTAACTTCACGACAAGAACTTTTGATCAGTCTGGTCGAGGAAGTGAAGCAACTGAAAATTGCACTAAGAGAAAGAGATTAAAAAAATAGCAGAACTTGAGAGAAAAGTAGATGATCAGGAACAGTATACGCGACGGGATGACATTAATTACTGGATTTCATGTAAAACCCAGAACCTACGCTCAAGCATTGGCGAGTGGGGACAATACAGAAGATATTCCTAAGGAACAGTTGCTCACACCCTAGCAACAGGTAGTGACTTTTTTGGAAAGTAAAAAATATTGGCATTAATCCTGAGGACATTTCAACTTGTCACACCTTGCCAACCAAGTCAGATAAAAATAAACCGTCCATTGTTGTGTAAGGATGTAGGGACAGCTTAGCTGTACATCCCAATTAATTATTCAAGACTAGTTCAAGTCCAAAGAATATTAATTGTTTATTTAACACAGATTCTCTTCTTTTTTAGATTAAAACATATTTTTCATGTGACCAAAATGAATGAATGAACATGAATGTGACATCAGACATTAATTATGTTTGACCTTCAAATAAACTAGGTCGTTTATTTATCAAATCATCAAATCAACGTACATTTACACATGATAGACAGTGATTAATTTTACGGCATAAAAATCGGACATCTTTAGCAAGACAACAGATACAAGTTATGGGATGGTCTATAACTTATCTCTGAAGGCACATTAACTTATTTACTGGCTTTGGAGTTTCAAAGAAAAGTTTTAAGAGAAGGAGATGAAGGGTTAAGAGGAGGAAAGTTAGATGGGTGAATGACTAAAGTCATGTGCAACCAGATTTGACACGTTCTTCTTCGACATGTGGCTAGCCCCAGGTTCGCCCAATAAACGTTCCAGCTCATACCGTGAGAAGTTGGTCTCACAGTTGAGTTGGCCACTAACTTTGAAGTTGGAAGGGGTTAATCCAGCAATGTCAAATAGGTTTCACGTTTATCTTTCCGATGACATCTGAAGTCTGCTTCCATCTCAGAAAGTAACGCGGGTTGTCTGGTTATTTCCAAGGTAAAAATATTCCATCCAGAATATTTTTCTGCTTTTGAGCAAGTCAGCTTCTGTGGTGATTTTATAACAGCATGTCATAAAATCTGGCGTGTGAAGGAGCCTTTGGCATTTGGCTACACGTTCACAGCCGTAGGAGTTTCAGGTCAAGATTCATCGTGAAAAGTTTCCAGCACTCGTGTAAGGAAAAAAAAAATAGAGGCTTATAGTCCAGAAATGATAGTAGCAGCTGAATTAATTTTATTTTATTAACTAAAAAAAAGGTAACTTAGGAGTTCTTGCCTGTTTTATCCAACAGAAGCCTCGATCTGATGATTTGTTTCATGTGTTTCTGCAGGTGGTGGCAGAGGAGGCGTGGCAGAGGCACAAAATGAGAAATGACTCCTTCATAGTGGATCTTTTCCAAGGACAATTCAAATCCAAGCTCGTGTGCCCCACGTGCTCTAAGGTAACATAACTGCACTAAAAACTTAGTGCTGTAGTGTTGAACTTTCTTTCACCCAAACATTTTCTTTCAGGTCTCCATCACCTTTGACCCCTTCCTGTACCTCCCCGTCCCACTGCCCCAGAAACAAAAAGTTCTCTCTGTTTTCTACTTTGCTAAGGAGCCTCATAAAAAGCCAGTTAAGGTAAGATTTAGCCTCAGCGCTTCTGAATTCTGCCTTCATTCCTGCTGTACTCACATATACAGTCACATTATGGGAAACTTTGATTTGAGAAGATGTAAACCTGTTTTATGTGCGAGCTTCTTTTTGACGCGTCTTTGTGTCCACGTGGCTTCCAGTTTTTGGTGAGTGTGAGTAAGGAGAACTCCAGCACAGCAGAGGTCCTTGAAGCCATTTCCAGGAGTGTGAGGGTCAAACCTGAGAACCTCAGACTGGCAGAGGTTGGATTTGTTTTAATTTTTGTTTGTATCAAGTAGGCGTGTATTAAAGTTTAATTTTGGTTCAGTAACAGCCACACAAAGCAGCTGTGATCACTGAATACTGTTGAGTTTAATAAAGTAAAGCTGGGACATTCAAAGCAGCTTGTACATTTTTAAAAAGTCAAACTTGTTTCGTCTCTACCAGGTGGCAAAGAACCGCTTTCAGCGCATATTTCTGCCGTCCCATTCTCTGGACACGGTGTCCTCCTCTGACATGCTGTTCTGTTTTGAGGTGCTTTCCAAAGATTTGGCCAAAGAGAGGGTGGTTTTACTTAAAGTGCAGCAGGTAAAAACATTATTTTACTTAATCTGGATAACAGCTTTGTAAACAAATCTTAAAAGTCTCCTGTTTGTGTTTTTTAAAGAAACTCCAGGTTCCGAATATCCCCATCTCAAAATGTGCAGCTTGTCTAAAACCGCCGGTGTCTGAGGACGACAAGCTGAAACGGTGCACTCGCTGCTATCGAGTGGGCTACTGCAACCAGTGAGTGTGCCTGCGTCAAACTCGGTAGCATAAAGGGGCCAACACATTTTCCAACTCATGGGAAATGTATCGACTGAAGTGGATACATTAACACAAGTCAGATACCAGACATCTTTTCTTGGTTCTAGGTTCATAAACTGGAGTTAAATTGGTCCCACTTGATGTTTTTTTTGCTCCTCCATGTCAAAATCAAATACAGTCGTCCCTCGTTTATCACGGGGGTTACGTTCTGGACCCCACAGCAATAAGTGAAAAACCACGAAGTAGGAACATTATATTTATTTTAGTATTTATATTTATTTTTAGGCTTTATAAACCCTTCCCACACTCTTGCAATGTTTTAAACTCTTAAACCTACTACTTTTAACAACATATGTATATGTACTGCATAGTAGCTACGTACTGCAAAATTTTACATGGGTACACACCAGCCTTGGTCTGGTTCTGGTCCGGTTCTGATTGTCTCTCTGCAGCCGTTAATCACCATGATGCTTTTGAGGGGAGCCGGACCTTCGGCGAGCCAGCACAAACCCACACAATGGCCTCCGTCAAGTCCAAATCCGGATTGGTTAACTTTTTAATGTGTCCCATACTGTCTCAGTCACGTGAGTGATATTAAAGTCGACGGTTGTGTGTCGTGACAATCTTACTTTGAAAAACCTCAAAAGAGTGAGTCCGCAAAAGTTGAACCGCAAAGTAGCGAGGGACTCTGTATTACAGAAAAAGACTACTTTTTTATTTTTCTGGCATCAAAGTTAGTCAACTGTCGTGGGAAACTTGAATTTTTTTTTTTTTTTCAAGTAAAATGTGAAGCAAACATATTTTTCATTTATTTATAATCTTGGGAGGCCATGTAAGATGTTACCATGAGCCACATTTGGCCTGCAGGCCTTAAGTTTGCCACGTGAAAACAAGGGGGTACAGGGGTAAGAGACAGACTGCACAGAGACTTAAATGTGGACTTTATGTGCATGTTTACCATGTTTACCTTCTTCTCTTTCCAGAGTTTGTCAGAGGACACACTGGCCAAGTCACAGGGGTCTTTGTCGCCCCAACTTAGAAAACGTGGGTTTGCCCTTCTTAGTCAGCGTCCCAGAGTCTCGTCTGTCCTACGCCCGCCTCGCGCAGCTGCTAGAGGGCTTCTCCAGGTACACTAACTTGTTTGGTGCTCATAATTTTATTTACTACAGGACGTACTTGAGAAGCTGTGAGGTTTGTTACATTCTGAGTCATTATTTTAATCTCTAAAACGTCTCTGCAGATTTTCTGTCAACGTTTTCCAGCCTCCTTTCCAGTCAGGCAGGACGTCTCCTGAAACATCCCAGTCTCGGTTAGACGCCCCACCGATACCAGCAGCCTCTCCTGAGGGTCTGGGTTGTGGGGATGAGGCGTCAGGTGTTAGCAGCACTGTAGGAACAAGTGATCTGGATGTAGCGCCTGAAACACAAGCGGAATTCTCTCAGGCCTCGGCTGTCCGCTGTGAGGCGCTAGAGTCCGTGTCCTCCTCCCAGACGTCACTCGCGACTACAGGAACTAAAGATTCAGGATTCTCTGAGTCCGTCTCCTCTGCTTCCTGCTGTTCTCTGGACCCTCACGCTGAAAAAGAAACGACCTGTGAGAAGGCCGTGCGACCAGAAGGTTAAAAAAAAAAACCACACAGGACGAACTTTAATATTTGTTTAATTTCTTATCTGCGTGTTCAACTTTTTATTTCTCCTTTTCACTGTTTCCTGTAGCGGCAGTAACAGGCTATCAGCAGCCAAGTGAATCTGCATCAGGCCACGCCAGTCCGTTCTACGTATCTCTGCTGGACTCAAACAACACGGAGCAACGACTGGATGAAAAAGGTGCGACCGAGTGCGTTCTCCAAGCTGACGTTGGGCGGGTTAGCAGTCGAAATAATTAAGATCATTTAAAATATAACCTCGTTTTCATTTCTCTCCCCTTTGCTGAAACTCATTATTGAAACATAGGCATGTGTTTGAGCTGTTGCATTGCAATAGATTGACACGTGTTTATCTAAACTTCAGAGGACGCACTGACAGCCTTTCCTGACGATGCGACCTTGGACCTGGTGTGGAAAAACAACGAGCGTTCGAAGGAGTACGTGCTGGTGAGCTCCAAGGAACTGGAGTACGAGGAGGACCCCGGCTCCCTGAGTGAGACCGCCAGAGCAGGACATTTTACCCTGGAGCAATGCTTGAATCTCTTCACCAAGCCAGAGGTGCTGGCACCAGAGGAGGCCTGGTAAGAAGAACCACTGTTTCAACTAAACGCTCAGACAGGGGAAATGAAAGGGTTTTAGAAAACTTACTGTTTTTATTTCATAGTTTTGAACCCGAGTCATCAGGTTAAAATGTGTCAGTTCTTCTCTGAAGCTCCCATGTCAAACCTAAAGCAACGCATCCATCCATCCATCCATCCATTAATTATCTTTCACCTGCTTCTTCCTTTTCAAGTCATGGGGATCACTGGTGCCCATGTAAAGCCAAGCAGTTAAAGGGAACTAAAGCCAGAAGAAAAAATGACTTACCGTACTTAAAAAAATACATTTTTATATTTTCTAGTAAAAGTTTTACTTAAAAAAAAAAATCTTTATTGAATAAAAAAGCACAATCTGAACACACGTTAGAACTGCGCCGCTCAAGGTGGCTGCATGTTGGGAGTAGATCTGTTCCATTCGTCCTGAGATTTTTCTTTTGAAAACTTTTAATTCCTCATTTTTCTGGATGTAAATCACCCTTTTGTTGTTGTTGTTGACTACATCCTCTGGTATCAGATCTGACGCTTTTTTTTACTTTTGGACGTTTGTTATGCTGCGTAACCATGGCAACTAGGTGGTGTTTTTACAACCGAGAGCAGCTGATTAACATCTCAAAAGCTCACGTACATCAACTACAGCCCCAAATCTTAAATGAGTTGAAAAGGAGGCACCCTGGACGCATTCCCGTCTCCCTGCAGGCTGTGCTCGAGTGCCTGACGGCCGAGATCTTTGAGCTGACAGGAAATGAGCAGGAGGACTGGGATTGTCCCCTGACACCTGTATTTGGCTGTCCACAGTGAGGAGAAGCTTGACTGGCTGCTGGGAGGAGTGGCCTTTGCTCTGGGAGGAGTTCTGCCCATCATTTGGGCGGTCCTACTGCCAAGGACAGTGGTTCCCAACAGTGGTCCGTGTGGAACACCATCCTGCACGTTTCATTTGTTTCCTGCTTTGACTTGCTTTTTATTTAATGTAATTAACCGGCTTCTGCAGAACTTAATGAAGTCATTAACTCACTGAATCACGTGTGTTGGAGCAGGGAAACAACTAAAACATGCAGGATGGTGTTCCTCAAGGACCAGGGTTGGGATCACTGACTTAAGAGGATGAAGAGGCCCGCCGGGTCCAAATGGACGGATCGGCATCTGCAGCCATTTTCTTCAGATCAGATCCTTCCTGCCCACAGCCATCAGCATCAAGAACAACTCTTAATGAAACCAGGATGATGAACTACAACATTAAATTCCCTCTGGGATCAAGTATTTTAGTAATTTTGAATTGAATTGAAAATTTATTTTAAGTAAATTATTTGAAACAGATAAAATTATCAACTTTATGAATTTTTATTTTTTGGTTGCTTTAAAAAGTTACTGAATCAAAAAGAAGAGTAGTGACCCTTACATTGTTTATTAAATGCAGACTAAAATTACACTTTGGTTACAGGTACATTTTAGTCTACATTTAGTAAACGCTGTAATTAGCTAGGAGTTTCTGTACTTAATAAATCAGGGAGCCTTTGGGGTGAAAACGAGTTTATTCTTGTTCCTAGATTAAAGCCTCTTTAACATAAAACACTGGCGGCAATAAGAAAATGTTCAGACAACTGGGTCTGGGTTTGCTTTTTATCACATTCACCATACGAAGCAGGACATGTTGATAAAATTACAGTAAGGAAGTCGCTGCATCGTCCTCATTACTCATTTAGAACGGCACGCTTGGCTCCTTGTGCTTCTGTCAATGTAACATTTGAATGTTGCCTTTATGGATTTAAGTGAGTGGAACGAGTCTGCAGGTAAAAGAATGAAGCAGCAGCTTATATCAGCGCTAATCTTTTCAAAATGAACTATTTGACTCATGTCTGGTGAAAATCTCAGCTCGTCTTTTGGTAAACACCAAAGTGTTTGGACGCTGTCAGATGTTCTTGTCAATGTAGGGAGTAATATCGACCTGTCCTGTCTTCAGGTACTGTCCAAAGTGCCAGCAGCACCGTGAGGCCTCCAAACAGCTGCTGCTGTGGCGTCTGCCCAACGTCCTCATCATCCAGCTCAAGCGCTTCTCCTTCAGAAGCTTCATCTGGAGAGACAAGATCAACGACATGGTTGAATTTCCCGTCAGGTAATCAGCCGTAAAAGTTCATCATCCCGGTTTTCAACCTTTGGTTGATTGTAAAAGTTTTTATATTTGTTTTTTGTCTTTCACAAGCAAATTATGAGTTATATCTTTAAATCCCATTTAACAGTTCTTGATCTTGACTTTCAGAAATCTAGATCTAAGCAAGTTCTGCATTGGCCAGAAGGACGAGATGCAACAACCCCCAATTTATGACTTGTACGCAGTCATCAACCACTATGGAGGAATGATAGGAGGCCACTACACAGCTTACGCCCGCCTGCCGAGTGACAAGAACAGCCAGCGCAGTGACGTCGGTGAGATTCCTGCCCGTCTGGTTCGTCTTCATTCCATGAAGGTTTGCGTGCTTTAATCCTCCTCTTCCTCTTGCCTCAAGGCTGGCGTCTGTTCGATGACAGCACCGTGACTATGGTAGAGGAAAGTCAAGTGGTGACGCGTTACGCTTACGTCCTCTTTTACCGGCGGCGAAATTCCCCAGTGGAGAGGCCGCCACGCTTCCTCAGACCTGTCGGCGCCGAGTTGCCCGCTGCTGCAGGAGCCACTGCCAGCCAGGTGAGGGGAATCATGTGACACGAACACAAGGTGTTGTTGGTACATCCTGAAATGTTACCTGCGTGTGGAACACAAAAGTACAGTTGACGTGAGTTAGTTTGGGCTGTAATGTTACTAAATAAATGTAGTAAATAAATAAATGAATGTAGTAAATAAAGTACATGTAAATGTAGTAAATAAAGTACTGGACAGTCCATCTGAAGATTCATCCCTTTACAGACAGTTGACCAAATATTTTTGAAACTGAACTCACTACTCACTAGGCCTGTCGCGATAAACAATAAATCAATTCATTGCATGATAAGTGAAAATTATCAACCTCATTTTCATTTATCGGCTTATCGTTTCTTCGTGTCTCTCTTTCTACTGAAGACACTGGACGACAAAAGGCTCAACTCCGGTGCTCTTCACTGACCCCCTCCATTTCTCTTTTCTCGTTAAAATCCATTTAACAGTCCAAAATTGTGTTTTTAGATCGTTAAAAGTAGCTAAGCTGAGAAGCTAAGCTGTGAGCTAAGCTAACAGGTCGACCTCAGGAAAGAAACCTCCGTCTTGTTGAAGCTCCAAAATTCCCAGTTGAAACCCACGCCTTTGTGTAAAAAGAAGCTGAGAACTTGGTTACTCATTTTATTTTTAAATTAAGAGCTTTGTGTGAAAAATGCTATGTTAAAGAGCTCAAACCACACCGAGCGTCCGCATTTCGAGAGCCAAAAAAAGGACTGTCATGTCAAGGGGCCTCCCTCCCATTTTTCTTAGAGACACGCTGCTTGCTCCCTCACTATCCATCCTTCAGTTCATACAGTCTTATACTGCCATCCAGTGGTCAAAAAAAGGTACTACACACAAAAATTCAATATTTCTTCTTAAACTTGACAATAATTAAAAATTATTGTCAAATTTCAAACAATATTATCGTTTATCGCAATAATTTTTGAGACAATCACCCAGTAAAATTTGTTATTGTGACAGGCTTACTTTTCACACATTATTTATTAATAAGTAATTATGTTTACCCAAATCCATAACTCTGTGGGTTTATGATGAGTTGTCTCTTAATCTCCGCTTTGCAAAGCTCACAAATTAAACCTCGTGTTATCTTGAAAGACATCAAGAGTTTTCTCTATTTTCATTAGTTTTTTTTTTTTTTTTAAGTGAGTAAAAGTATCAGTTATTAGCCCGTTTTAACAAATGTAGTATTTCTTTAAAGCAGTACACGAGGTTTTATTTCTCCTTAACATAATAAGTTTCTCACCATTACAGTTTATCAGTTTATGTACAATATATCCACAATGTGTCTACCGCGACATCAGTGTGTGCAGACTTGATAAACATAAAGGAATCCAGAAATCTTGACTAGAATTCAGATTTGTCGATCAGATGGCCCCCTCTCCTCTGAACGCCCACAGCCGGTGCACCCAGAGCATCGGGAACATGTTTGTTTATCGCAGCTAATATTGTTAATACTGATATCACAATCCCATGTTTTCCTATTACCGTGCAGCCCTGCTGTCTATCCCTGAGGGAGGCGTTATAGATCTCCTCCTCCATGGGTATTTGCTGTTTTCACACGATATTTTAAAGCCCAACAGTTGAAAGCTTGTTCTGATGCAACAAACCGCAGCACCATTTGATGACGGCTCCATTGGGATTATTTTCATGATAAAACTGCATTGTTTTCATAGTAAAATGACCTATTTTAACTAAACCAAAAGTCTGTCTCAACATATTTTTTTATTATTTTTATTCTTAGAGTAATTAATGTTCGTCAAAGATTCAATGGAAGCAGTTTGTGCATGCTGTTAACTCCCACTCAGCTGCTTCAGGAGTGTCAGTTTCAAACTGTAATCTTAGTATTTGTTAGACCACGCCTTTTCCCAGAAGCTTACCCCGGTTTCCGCCAATCGCAGGCCTCCCTAATATGGCGGGAATTGGAGGAGGAAGAGGGGCTTGACGAGGAAGGGCCTCATGGACTGTTCCACTCTGCGCTGCGGAGGCGACAAACGCAGAGAAACAGAACAGAGGCAGACCGAGCGGAGGGTTCGGTGCGATGGCACCGCAGGCAGAAGATGTCGGACTATCCTGACGAGGACTGTGTGCGATACGTTGTTCTGGGCACGCTGACTGCAGTTCTGGCTCTCTTTGTTAATTTAATCTACCCTCTTCTTTCCAAAGTCAAATGGACGTGAATACAGAGGCTGGTTCTGGAGCTGCCGGCCCTTTTCAGTGGTTCCCAACCCTGGTCCCTGAGGAACACCATCCTGCGTGTTTTAGTTGTTCCTCTGCTCCCACACACCTGATTTTAATGAACGGGTGATTAACAGGCTTCTGCCAAACTTAAGGAAGTAATTAAACCACTGAATCAGGTGTGTTGGAGCAGAGAAACAACTCAAACATGCAGGATGGTGTTCCGCAAGGATCAGGGTTGGGAACCATTGGATTATATTTAAATAAGGCAGGTGTATATTTGAGTAATAATTCTCATTCTTTTAAAGAAATGAGGACAAAATAAACTGGTGCTTAACTTCACTGCAGCACTGGACTTTACATATTTAAGCGCTTTATAACAGTTATGGCACTACTATTCACCTTTGAGAAGACTTTAATCTTTTGCACAGAAAAAAGTGTTGCTGTTAAAGCTTTAAATGTGTCTTTTATTTATATTTTATTTCTTATGCCTCAGTCTTATTGATATGTTACTTGAGATTTTGTCCTGTGGTTAATTTTTAATATCCTAAAGCCATACACAAATCTAGTGTTTATAAGAATAACATATTTTTTCCTAGTGACACGTTTGTACCTACAGAAACATGATGAGTTTGTTGATGGTGTCATGGAAACCAAAATACTGTACAGGTGCTGGTCATAAAATTAGAATATCATGAAAAAGTTGATTTATTTCAGTAATTCCATTTAAAAAAGTGAAACGTGTTTATTATATTCATTCATTACACACAGACTGATGTATTGCAAATGTTTATTTATTTTTGTTGATGATTATAACTAACAATTAATGAAAACCCCAAACTCAGTATCTCAGAAAATTAGAATATTGTGTTAAATATTGAAGTCACCTGGTGCTATAGTCTAATCAGTTAATTAACTCAAAACACCTGCAAAGGCCTTTAAATGGTCTGTCTAGTTCTGTAGGATACACAATGATGGGGAAGACTGGTGACTTGACAGTTGTCCAAAAGACGACCATTGACACCTTGCACAAGGAGGGCAAGACACAAAAGGTAATTGCTAAAGAGACAGTCTGGCTTGGACACAGACCTCTGTGTCCAAGAACATTAACAGAAGTGAAGGGAAGGAAATTATGTGGTAGAAAAAAGTGTACTAGCAATAAGGATAACTGCACCTTGGAGAGGATTGTGAAACAAAACCCATTCCAAAATGTGGGGGAGATTCACATAGAATGGACTGCAGCTGGAGTCAGTGCTTCAAGAACCACCACGCACAGACGTATGCAAGACATGGGGTTCAGCTGTTGCAGTCCTTGTGTCAAGCCACTATTGAACAAGAGACAGCGTCAGAAGTGTCTCACCTGGGACTGCTGCTGAGTGGTCCAAAGTGATGTTCTCTGATGAAAGTACATTTTGCATTTCCTTTGGAAA
>JARVLU010000103.1:32801115-32811694 GCA_031762415.1 Simpsonichthys santanae | reverse complement strand
TGTGCTGGTCCATCCTTTTGGCCAGTGGCTGTTTAGTTTCCCCGATGTAAGACTGATCACCCTCCTGACACTGAACAACATACACAATATTACTCTGTTTGTGCCGGGGAACTGGATCTTTGGGATGTTTGTTGTGTTTATTAACACACAACATGTTGTTATTTACTCTCCTTTAAACACGGGTCGATACACACTTACCTGAGACGTCCATCCATCACGTTGTTTAAAGGGAGATTTCAGACATTTTGAACTTGAGAGTAAAACACAACAAGTCACAGCCGAACAGACCAGGACCACCTTGAGGTGAAGGACATCGGGATCGACCTGCAGCTTCCTGCTCTTCCCTCTGGATACACAGCCCCCCCTCTTTTTACTAACACACTTTACGTCTGACAGGACCGATGATCCAACGGCTATCTGTTTCCTGATACATTCAATATTATTTTACTGTATATTAATAACTTTATCATTATTTTATTGCTTTAAGGTCATTGTGAATGCTTTTTGTGCATCAGGCTTCAGCCCTATAAGAAACCTTGATCATGTTTATTCTTCTCTTCCTCCCAGTAGCTGCCCTGGTCTGGACCCGTACATCAGCAGGACGATGCACGCTAATTAAACCGGCTCGTACTGGGAGTCAGGATTCCCGTCATCGCGCTGCGTTTGACGATGGCTCAGCAGCTCAGAGTGGATGAGTGTTTGCGTGCGACAGTAACAGCCTCGTTGTTTAATTACTTCTATTGTTTACACGCGTCCCCTCGTTACGCGCTAACCTGCTGCAAATGAAGCGTCGCTGCTGGGATCACGATGAAGCGAGTTATCTGTTGGCATTGCTCTTTGTCTCGTGGATATTATACACATTACATATAAGTATGATATAATTCTTATACATTTGTTGAAACAGAAGCAGCTTCTCCTTTGGGTGGAAATAATCATTTGTTTCCAGCAGCAGTATGTTTGAGGTGGAACCGGCACCTGGAGCACACAGTTTCATTCCACCTCATGCACCACATGATGCAAGCCACAATAAAGAACCTTGAACCTTTAGGCTCAGTTCAATGTGCACATCTATAACAAATGTATTAATTTTATTGAAAATCTTAGTTTGTCCAGCAACACATCTGGAGTCTGTTCCTGTGATCATTTGGGTGATGACGACTGTTCTCACTGTTTCCATGCAGGGTTCATGCAGGGATAACGTGCACTGCAGCCACAGTATCAGTGTGAAACATGCATTGGCAGTGGCTGGGCTAATTGAAAAACATGTTTTTGTCAGTTTAGAAAGTGGAGGATGTTTTAATCGAGAAATCAATGTTACAGCTTAAAGCGTTAGCTCAGTATTAGGGGATCCCAGCTCTGCAGAGACTAAACTGTTGACTTGTGTTTTTAAATGATTGATTCATTTTTATGTTTGCCAGAAGCACATGCTCCCATCAGGGCCTCTGTGTGAGCGACTGCTGCCACGCAGCAGCAGATACCATGACACGTTTGCTGGAGGCACTGAGACACGAGCTCCTGGAAACTGCTGTTTGATCACATCCTTCGGTTGTTTCCTCCGGACGCACTCACCGTGACTGTGGTCAGCAGAGGTTTGGGAAAAGTTCAACAAGCGGTTGAACTGTTTGTTTGTTTTTAAACTTAATTTTGCTGATTTCAGATTTTTTTTTTTTCAGATAATTTCCTCATTTTTGTGCTCATTTCTGCTTCGTTCAGTCTAATTGGGCAAACGTGTTCTGTCTGCTTTCTTCTGCTAATTTCAGCTTGTTGTGCTCCTTTCAACTTTTTTCTGCTAGTTTCAGCTACTATTTAGCTACTTTATGCTAATTGTAGCTTTTTCAGCTAATTCCACATTTTTTGCACTCGTTCAGCTCTCTCTGCTTCCTTCTGGTAGTTTGTGCTTTTTTCTGCCTTTTCAGCTACTTTTCAACTTTTTTTTTATTTTTTTAAGCTAATTTCCTCATTTTTGCGCTCATTTCTTCTTTCAGCCTAATTGGGCAGAAGTGATCTGTCTGCTTTCTTCTGCTAATTTCAGCTTGTTCTACCCTTTCAGCTGTCTTTATTTTAGCATATTTTAGCTTTTTGCTGTTTTCACATAAGATCAACTTTTTCATGGTAATTTCAGTTACTTTCAGCCTAATAAACTTATTTATGCGAATTTCAGCTTGTTATGCTCCTTTCAGCTTTTTTCTGCTAGTTTCAGCTACTATTTAGCCACTACGCAAATTGTAGCTTTTTCAGCTAATCACACATTTTTTTTGCACTAATTTCAGCTCTTTCTGCTTCCTTCTGGTAGTTTGTGCTTCTTTCTGCCTTTTCAGCTACTTTTCAACTTTTTTAGCTAATTTCCTCATTTTTGTGCTCATTTCTGCTTATTTAAACCTAATTCAGCTAATGTGTTCATTTTTGCTTTCTTCTGCTAATTTAAGCTTGTTCTATGGTTTCAGCTACATCTCAGCACGTTTTAGCTCATTTAGCTGTTTTTCATCAAGTTCTTCAGCGATAAACATTCACACTGCATTTTCAAAACAAATGCAGCTTACAGCTAATTTTGTATTTCATATTGTAGCATCTTTCTCAATAAGTGATACCAATTCACATTTAAATTTTAACACGAACAGTTAGTTTTTGTTGGTTCTGTTCTTTGCACTCGATGCACGGACTGGGTGCTTTTAGCTGAGTTACTATAACTCGTGAACAAAGCTCATTTGGTTTTATAATGAATGTTTCTGTTTCATGAAATCAAGACTGCTTTATGTGTATTGTGACATAAACATGTTTTAATAATTGTTTGTTTGAAATATAATGATGATATTTATTTAATGAAGCTCAAAGGTGAACGTTTTGTGACAAGGGAAGGTTTTTCTAAAATAGTGTTTCTCTGTCCAGCAGCTGCTAATTCTACAGTTTTTACACTTCAGTTAAATTCATGTTTTTTTTAATTGCACCATTGCTCTTATTAGTTGTTGACAATCATTTTGACACAACATTTTTATGGCTTTAATAAATGATATTATTCAGTTTCACTGTTTTACATATCAAGATAATGCACCGGATCTGTTTCCATCAGGTTTAAAAACTTGATTTATATCCTCTCATTTATTACAAAAATAATGATTGACAGAACTTTAGATGTATCTGTGAACGTTCACGCTTCTTGTCCTTTTAAATAATAATCTTTCCCCCCCTCAACTTGCTTCTTATCAAACAAAGATACCAGCCAATAAATTGCCAGAAATGATTGTGATGTCACTTCCTCCTTGTGGCTGGACCTCAGCTTCAGTGGATCACATGTTCTTAACGTGTTATTCCTTTACATGACACATGACGACTCGGGGCATTTTGGTTTTCTATCACAACCAAAACTAAAGCTTTAATCTGTGTCACAGATTTTATTTTTCTCCTGTTTGGGTTTATGGGGATTCATTTTATTATCCTTCTGTTTATTTCTGTCATCCTGACTTTATTTTTTACATTTTTTTCTGTATTATTTAACCAAAAGATGCACATTTAACTTACATTTGATCATTTTTGTCCATTTAATTTTAAATATTTTTGTCACCACTCCACCAGTTCTTCTGTTTTTCTTACAGCTCTGCTCTCTTTTAGTCTTATCTTTCATCCTTTCTGCCTTTCTCTGTGTTTATTCTCCTTTTTCCGGTGTCATCTCTCCCCCTCCCCTGGCTCTTTAACCATGCCACTGCGGCTTCCTCTCTTAATTCGACCTTACGTTCTATCTATTTAAAGTAGACAGCAGTGTCTATGGGGGGAACCTGCAGGCCTGGGTGGGGTAATTTAGCTGAATGGCACCATGATTTCCCCACAGAGAGTCGTGCTGGGAAAAGAGGAGGAAAAGCAGAAAGCTGTCGCAGATAAACGGATGTGGACAGAGCAACGGCATGGAAACAGAGGACACTGTTTAGAGTAGGGGTGGTTGCACAGAGCGCGAGATATCTAAAGTAATCCGTTCTAAAGCTGCACCTTTGCTGCTCCCTGATCAGCTGTGACGGTCTGCATGTCTCCCTGGACAAAGCTCTGAACATCTTCATGCCCGCATCCATTTCCCATTACGACGTGAATGTCACATGATGCACGAAGACACGTTGACAAAAAAAAAATGTAGACACGGCTGCAGGCTAACAAAAGTAGAATGTGTTCAAAGGGGATAAGGTTTTGGAAAATCTTTTTTGTGAAGCCCGGAAGGCAGAGCGTTCCGGTAAGGAACACTGAACGTAAACACACTTTAGTTGTTGAGAGAGGGAAAAACCCACAGGGAACCTTTTCAGACGCTGAAATCTGGAACTGCAGCATCCCTGCTCTGGATCACATTGTTTACTCTGAAACTTCTCAGACTGTGCAGGGAAAGTGTCAAGAAAAGAGGTGGACGGATTGTAGCATTTCCTGAGAACACACGGTGCCATCGTGGACACATGAAGGTTTCTAAAGATCAGATAACATTATGACAGAGGGTCTATAGTCCCACTGTTTACAGGGGATTTGTTTATGCTGCATTGTTGTTGCAGCTGCAAAAGGCATAGAATGTGTTTTTATGTGTTCATTCGTCTGTACTGTTAGCAAAATATCTCATGAACCACTGGAGAGGTTTTAGTGAAAGCAGTCATTGAACATACATCTACCTCCTTTTATCTCGCTGATCTGCTGCAGCCATATGTCGCACAGCGCTCTCTGAGGTCAGACCAGATGCTTTTATTGGACCAGGAACTTGTTTTAAAATCAGAGGTGACAGAACCTTCTCTGTCGCAGGTCCAAAACTGTGGAATGAGTTACCACTGCATGTCTGGCAGGCTCCATCTCTCGCCATTTAAAAACTCACTTTTGTTCACACGCTTTTGACACTGAGCAAGTTCATTTTAAATTGTCTGTATTCTATAATGTCAGTCATTTACCTATTTGGATCTGTGTATTTTATCCTGCGTGCTCGTTTTCTTTACCGTACAGCACTTTGTTTGGCCTTGTTGCAGGTTTTAACTGCTTTATAAATGGCGTCAGCCCCATTCAAGATGGCGGACTCAGCTAATTGAGGTAATTGAGGATGAGTCTGTGTATGAGGTGATCTACAAGGTTTGGCCAAAAGAGCTGTAACTCCATCCTGTTGCATCATAAGATGATGTTAATCTATTGGCATGAACGTGATGGGTGATGTGCATTCCTTTCACATCATGTGTTAATAAAATAAGGAGTTTGCTAACAGTAAACGTCAAAACTCATAGTTGTTCATATGGATTTTTAATCACTGATTTCTTCTGTTTGTTGAGGATTTACAGTAAAATGCACAAGATTAGACAGAGGGTCTGGTCTGTGTGTAAAGAAGCCTCTTTATTCTGTGAATGTGCACGCTTGAATTGCTTGAAATGAGTTGCACGTGACCGTCTTAAAAGCCGTGAAAATGGCTTACACTTGGCAAAGTAGCCACACTTTAGCTGCCATTTTTAATTTTTTTAAAATTCGCTGTCCATGAAATTCATGTCCAACTCTGCAGATGGTGAGTTCTTGCAGCTTCGTGTACTTTCAGTAATGATAGACCTTTCATACTAGAAACTTCCTGGAGAAACTTTGACAGGGACTGCCACACTGCTGCCAATTTAACATTTTGATTTGACAGGACGATGTGTTGGGGTTTGCTGTCAGCTGCCACTAAACCAAATTTCATTTTTGATTTGGGTTCAGAATGTGATGGGGAAGGTTCTCCGCTATAACTTCATCAAACTTCAGTCCTATATGTGTAAAAAAACAGCAGAATTAAAGCTGTTTAAATGTGTCCAACAATGTTCAGTCAGGTCATCTTCTTGTCCTTCATCCAAAGGACTTCTTCAATCTGGAGCCACCAAACACATTGAGTCCCACAAACTGCAAACTCCCATAGTGGGTGAAAACAAAAAAAGAAACAGTTTGCTGGTGCTAATATGGCCTCCGGGGCCCGCCCTCTCCCCCATCATCTCCTCTGAGGCAGTCATGCCAAAGTGGTTCAAAACACCGGCAGTTTAGTTGAAATGAGCAATTTAGTTGAATAGTCCTGCTCTAAATTGTCCCTAGGTGTGAGTGAGAGAGTGAATGCTATGTGTCCCTGTGATGGACTGGAGACATGTCCACCAGGGTGTCCCTCACCTCTCGCACAGTGACGGCTGGGTATGGGCACCAGTGACCCCCGTGACCCGAAAAGGAAGAAGCGGGTAAAGATAATGAACGGATGGATTTTTGAATGGGAAAAACGGCGCCTTTGTTTGCTAATTGCGTCGGCATGGTAACTAGAAATGCAATAAAAGTAACAGCTCACATCACGATAACGAGCTGATTGTTTTGATGTAACATTTGTGGAGGACATGTTGCGGTTTGGGCTGCAGTAAAGATGATAGAAGAGCAAGATCCTTCTCAGGTGGATAATAATAGATGGCTGCCTTACAAGGCAATTAATAATTCTATTTTGCATTGTCATGTAAAATACATCTTGTGCAAACACAATGCAAATGTCTTCAGTATCTAGAATCCAAGTTCTAATATTTTCATTTCTCAGCTGCACGTGCACAACTTGCATTTGAAAAGCTGTCATTTTTCTTAGAACAAGATGACAGTTTAAGGCCCTGCTTACATGAGAATGACCTTTGGAAAAGTTTTTTCTATGTTTGTTGCGGTGAATAAACAAAAACGAAGCCCGTTAACATTGATCCAATGTAACTTTCGCCCGCAGACGCCTGGAATGTACAAATTCAGCGTTCAGAAAGCTTCAGTTCCAAACAGAACGAGAGATGTTGGCGTTTCCCTCAAACACTTGTCGTGTAAACGGGGCCCAGGACTTTTCTCAGGTGCTGACGTTTAATTTTTCAAATTGTCGTTTTTCTTGTTGAATCATAAAAGTCCAGCATCCAGTCCCTTCACTTCATGTTTTACCATTAGATCCTTACTGGCAGACAGAAGTGTGTTCATTTACTGGTGTTTTTGTTCGGTGTGCCGTTAGACATCCAGGGAGGGAGAGGAAGAAAGAGGAATCCAGACAAAGAGGATTAGCCTACATGGAGAAGATTAAGCGGAACAAAGAGAAACAAGCAGCGTAATGATGACTGCGGTGTGCGCGCTCGGGGGTCAGGACGCCGTTGACGTTGTTGCTTATCAGTTCGTTACTCCATCAGCCTTCACTGCCGGTGATGTCACACGAGCTGTCTCCGTGGAGACGCTTAGTGGAGCGATTGATTGGACGGTTAACCTCGGGAGCATCTGCACCAACCAGGCTTGCTGTTTGCTTTTAGTGGGACTGATGGGAAATGTGCGCCGGAGAGAAGTGCGCCCGGCCAGCAGCCTGCGCGCTTATAATTTCCATGCAAACACATTTTTCTTTGCTCTTTCGTGCCTCATTGACTGTGACGGTTCTCTTATTCCACTTTGTGTTTCTCACCAGCTCTGACTCCTGTTTATCCTGCTTTTTTTGTTGTTGTTGTTCTGTCACATCGTCTACAGCAGCTCTATCTTTTCTATTGTGTCTTATCCTCACTTCCCTTTTGTTCAGTGTTTTATGCAAATTGCATTTAGTTTCCAGCCTTGATCTCATGTGTCTCCTCCTTTTTGTCTTTCTGTGCCTTCAAGAACCTCAGTGAACGTGGGGCACATGAGGGTAGAGTCAGATGTGTGTGATTCACCTTTCCCACCCACATTTTGATGTTGTTACCGGGAGTTGAACCCGCGATCTCCCGATCACTGGCTCACCTTCTCTAACCTCTGCACCGCCACTCCCCTTCAGTTAAAGCTAACTTTTTGCTACCTTAGCTTTAACTGCACCCGAATATTATGAAAAGGTTCAGTAAAAGCTAAAGTATCTAAAGATGAGATAAAAGCTAATGGTATGAAAAGTACAGTAAAAGCTAAAGTAGCTAAAGATTAGATAAAAGCAAATGGTATGAACAGGTTCAGTAAAAGCTAAAATTAGCTAAAGGTTTGATAAAAGCTAATGGTATGAAAGGTACAGTAAAAGTTAAAGTAGCTAAATGTTAGATAAAAGCTAAAAGTATGAAAAGGTACAGTAAAAGCTAAAGTAGCTAAAGATTAGATAAAAGTAAATGTATGAACAGGTTCAGTAAAAGCTAAAATTAGCTAAAGGCTTGATAAAAGCTAATGGTATGAAAAGGTACAGTAAAAGCTAAAGTAGCTAAAGATTAGATAAAAGCTAATGTTATGAACAGGTTCAATAAAAGCTAAAGAAATTAAAGGTTTGATAAAAGCTAATGGTATGAAAAGGTAAAGTAAAAGCTAAAGTAGCTAAAATTAGATAAAAGCTAATGGTATGAAAAGGTACAGTAAAAGTAAAGTAGCTAAAGATTAGATAAAAGCTAATGATATGAACAGGTTCAGTAAAAGCTAAAGTAGCTAAAATTAGATAAAAGCTAATAGTATGAAAAAGT
Source organism: Simpsonichthys santanae (assembly GCA_031762415.1). Lineage (NCBI taxonomy): Eukaryota > Metazoa > Chordata > Actinopteri > Cyprinodontiformes > Rivulidae > Simpsonichthys > Simpsonichthys santanae. Next base: position 32,803,289 of record JARVLU010000103.1, on the reverse strand, counting down.
ACAGTAAAACCTAAAGTAGCTAAAATTAGATAAAGGCTAATGGTATGAAAAGGTACAGTAAAAGCTAAAGTAACTAAAATTAGATAAAGGCTAATGGTATGAAAAGGTACAGTAAAAGCTGAAGTAGCTAAAGGTTTGATAAAAAGCTAATGCTATGAACAGGTTCAGTAAAAGCTAAAGAAGCAAAAAGCTAACGAAAGGAGAACTGTAAGAATATGCTAGCTAAAAATAGTAAAACTATTTAATACCATCAATATAGGCTTTTTTTCTTTAAATAAGCGTAGCATAGTATTTCAGCCGCATTTATGTGAGAAAATGCAGCTAAATATTTTTCTGTGCAGAAGTGAGAGTGGAAACAAGCGTGATGATGTCAAACTCAAAGCAAGAGGTGGTGTGGGACTGAAAGCTTTACCCCCACGCTCTCATGTTCCTACATAAAAGCTCTAATAACGTCTCTACTCCACATCCAATACCTGCAAATGAGCTACACTCAAAAGGTGAGAAGACTTTGTATCTGTAGCTGCAACCCCATTAACGAGTCAATAACCGAGGCCAAACTCGTACTTTGTGTAAAATCAGCACCAGATTACTGATGGAAAGTACGTTTGGATACCGCAGTAAATAAATACTGAGAAAAACTTTGCTGTAAAAACAAATTGTAGGGAGTTTTATGAAAAAGCATCAGACAGTGACAAAAATAAGGAACACAACTGTTTTTTTTTATTTATTTATTTTTTATGGTAACTCCTAGTTCTCCGATGGTTGTTAGACCCAACATTTAGTCCATGCTGGAAATATTTTAGGAACATTAAATTTGGATCAGCTGTTCTTTTTAAGTTTAATTTTAGATTTTGAAATAAACTTTTATACATTCAAAAGATTCATCTTTGAACAGCGACAAACCATATAATAAATATACGAAATTGGGTTTTAATGTAATTAAATAAGTTGAATTTATTGTGAAATCTCATCACGTCTTTATTTTTGTAATATTCAACTATTCATTTAATGTAGTCATCATCAATTACACAAAAATTATCATATTTGAGTCATTAAATGTATAAATAGTTTTATTATCTACTGGTTTGTTAAAGTCTTTAAATTGTCATCCAAACAAAATTATATAAAAATGTGAATCAGTGGCATTTTTTATATAAACATATCCGCTTATTTACATCAAAATTTAACAGACCTTGCACACAAGTGAATGCATTACCATAATATACTTTGTGTTTTAATCCCACAGGAAGCTTTTAGAAAGTTTGAATGAGCTGACCTATAAACAAAACCGCTTCTATTTTTCATGCGAGTGAAAAAGACAAAAGTATTTTTAGAGACTGACGGAGGCTTGGCAGCAGAAATGAAACGTTACGATCATGCTCAGAGATCTCGTTATGTAACCAACGCATCATCTACACGGGCCGTCCCCACCCCCCCCCCCCCCCACTCTTCATCTCATTTGTCTTTGAATAAACATCGCACTATCTGATGGAGCTGAGAAATTCTCATCTTAAGGGCGGGATGAGAAGACCTTCTTGATATTTAGAGAAAAGAGCATTTTGACTCAGTAAGGAAGCAAACGGTCCACGTTACGTTCACTGTATTCAGATCTGACAGGAACGTTTGGAGCCGAGCAGCAATGAGATCAAGGTCTCATTATTTTTTATTCATGTTTGCGGAGGCGGCGGGCTCTCTGTTTCTGTTTGTTCTTTGTTTTTGTCGCTTCATTAGGAGCCTTTCTGTTGGCACAAACACCGACCCTTCTTGCACCCAGATGTCCTCGTGGGAAACAAAACTTGTCCGTGACGATGATTCTGAACATAATTTCTGTTAAAGGTTAGCCTTTAATTGTGCTTTAGGGTTTAGCTAGGTAAACAGTGATTGAGATCAGGGTTTGTCTGAGCGTAGACAATACAGGGTTTCCCCTTGTTTGCTTGCCTTGGCATGGCGCTCATATCTTCCGTGATTTTTGTCGATGGTGAAGACGGAGACACGTCTGTTGCGCTGTTTGTGCAGACAGTTTTCGAGCGGGGGAAGTAGACGGTTCAGCGTGAGGGAAATGGGGCGCTACCTAGCTAGCAGTTAGCTTAGCGCTACGTCTGTTCCCGCGGTTGTTGTGTGGGGTTGTTAAGCCGGGTGCGCGGTGCTGTGGATGGGGGGGGGGGGGGGGGGGA
>JARVLU010000103.1:32740947-32754356 GCA_031762415.1 Simpsonichthys santanae | reverse complement strand
GGTGGCTCGGGCATCTGGTTAGGATGCCTCCTGGACGCCTCCCTGGTGAGGTGTTCCAGGCACGTCCCACCGGGAGGCGACCCAGAGGAAGACCCAGGACACGCTGGAGGGATTATGTTTCTTGGCTGGCCTGGGAATGCCTTGGGATTACCCCCGGAGGAGCTGGTCCAAGTGGCTGGGGAGAGGGAAGTCTGGGCCTCCCTACTTAGGCTGCTACCCCTGTGACCCAACCCTGGATAAGAGTAAGAGAATGGATGGATGGACATTTCTGGGCAGCCCAGTGGTGCAACTAGCTGCTACCTCTCAGCAACCAGGTCCCTGGTTCAAATCCCAAGCTGCCAAACATGGAGATGCTGGAGATGTCATTTCATTGTTATTTTAAGAATGATGAAGACTCTGACGCTGCTACAGTTACACAAGCATAATGCCATTGCAACATTTTTATTAAATCTCTTCAATGCACATTTATCAGTCTTTAATTGAAAACATGTATTACATTTTCAAACCAGACAAGATAGAAAGTTGATGGATTTAAACAAATCTGTTTTTTTTTTTTGTTTAGTTTTTTTAACCACAGTAAAGTACTTAATTTAACACTGCCAGCTCATATTTTCCATTAGATGTAAATGTTTACTGATCATGACATACTTCTACTCAAACCCCCCACTGCCTTAATTCATTTTACTGCTTCCACACAAAAGAAAATCATTTAGACATGAAACAGAACACAGGGCAGTGATAATACAGCAAGTAAAAATGTTTTCTTTTACTAGCAGTTCAAGTATGTTACTATAGTTGGAGCCCAGTTTGACTTTTATTGACCCGATGAATGTGGAAGCAAAACAACTGTTGGTCAATATTCCATCACAGGTGTTGCTTTCTTTCAAATAACATCTGTTACTTGCACAGCAAGATTAGTTATCATTTATGGCACAAATACAATTCTATTTCACTGCAATTTAGCCAAGGATATTTATTCAAGTTGTAGGAACCCTGCACAAAACCATAAAATCTCACAGGACACTTGGTGCATTGTGCTACATTTAGCCACTAGCTTATTTCCATCTGCAGCCCCTGCACAGGGAGCCTCAGCAGGAAATGTGAAATGGAGAAACATGTCCAAGACACTTGGTACAAATAAAATGATGTGATGAAATATAGATGCTCAGTCTGATAACCTCATGCTCCTGTGCAATCCCACAATGCATCTGCACACATACACAATTTTCCACTTTCAATTTTAGTAAATAAACAAGACAGAAAACTGTGATGGGAAAATATCCTGGAGGGAGATTTTACCTTAGAATCTGTGAATGTGCGTGTAGATACATGGGGTTACAAAAGGTAATGTTCAAATAATGAGAAAGAAACTTGGTCCACACTTGCACAAACACAAAAATCAGCAGTAGATTGACCCAATCTGAAAGAAGAAACCTCTTTATTCACATACATGAAAGGGTTGTTTCTGAACACATACTCATATCTCACATAAACAGGTTCATTTTCTCTGGTTGGAAGAGATGTTTGACATTGGAGAAGATTTATCCACGCCAAAGCACCTACTGATTTGACCATCAAATACCAAACATTGGTAACTGATGGGATTGTTGTTGGAAATGAGAAGGTTACAGCTAATTTCAACAAGGTGGCAAACACTTCATTAGCTACCGCTTTGGCATAGCGTTAGCATGGTAAACAAAAGGGACAGCGTTAAATGATTTGAGCGTTTATTTTCAACAGTTTAGATTTGCTGTACTGCTAGCAAAAATCTCATCATCCATCCATCCATCCATCCATCCATCCATCCATCCATCCATCCATCTTCTACTTGTCCCAGAGTCGGGTTGTGTAGAGGGAGGCCCATACATCTCTCTCCACAACCAGCTCATCTGGGAGGACTCCAAGGCGTTCCCAGGCTGTCTGAGAGACATATGGTGCTTTGCCACAGTCTCAACTCTCACTGGTTCCACATCACACTGCACCAGTTAAGGGCCTGCCCACTGCTGGTACCCACCCCTACTCAGCCCAGTGTTTGGGATAATCTTGTTCATGGTTCCAAAAGAACTGCTCCAAGTTGATGATTTTGACGTAAGCAGACTGCAGCCATTGATTGACCAGCAGAGCTGTGTTACTGAATGACCAGTGATGAGTGCTAGGATAATTTAATATTATCCTTTCAATAGCTTTTTGAATAAATATGCCACTGAGGCTGATCATTTTCTTAATCCCAAGTTTAAGCTTGCAAGATGAAGCAGGGTTGAAATACAGGCCTCAGCATGTTTACATCATGCTCCGTCTCAAATTTGCTCCCATGAAGAAGTGTCTTTTTATAATGTTATCAGACAAAGGCAAGGTCAGATGACTCTTGCAGCATCCTTGCTTATTTGGGTGAAAGGCTCCATGCTTATGCAGCACTCTGATCCAGACAAAAACAACTCTTTAACACACACACATGGTAAAATGAGCTGTAACATTTGACTTTAGTGAGTGAAAAACACCTGTGACCTTTCACATCTCCATCAATGAGGTACAGACCTTCCGAACTTCTATGGTCGATGTTAGGATTCATAGTGAGCTGGACGGTGCCACAAGAAATGAGCGTTATCTACAGAGGGATATTTGAGATGATGACACAGAATGGCTACACCTGAACTTAGAAGCAGAGTTGGGTAAACAAACAAACAAACAAAAAAATAGAAGTCTGTTAGGGCACAGGGCAATCAAGGACTACAACGGGCGGAGTGGCTCAAGCACAATGACGCATTACGATACCACCCAATTTGCATTGACGTTCCCACCCACGGAGGGGAGAAACAAGTCACTGTTTCAAATCTTCTACACCTGAGAAAAAACAATGAGAACAGCCGAGTGGAGTTAGATTTATCAATGGCAATGTGGCTATAGTTATTATAGTACTAGGGTCCTGGGTCTTCCCTGGTATCTCTTCTCAGTTGGACATGCTCAGAGCACCTTCCTATGAAAGGCTTCCTGTGGACCTCCTTACCAGATGCCTGAACCACATCAACTGGCTCCTCTAGATGTGGTTGAGCAGCTTCTCTACTGGATGAATGGACTTCTCACCCTTTCTCTAGGGGAGAGTTCAACTACCCAAACTTTATGACCATAGATGAGGGTAGGAGCGTAAAACTGTCAGAAAGTAATCATTGGCTCTGCGTATGAATCGATTAACTTTTGGAGTCAACCCATTTCACAATAGCCACCATATCAAAATTAATATAAAATCTCTAAAAATGTTTGAATGTTTGAACTTTGCTGGTGGCTCACATCCCTTCCTGTTATTGAGACACAGGCTGGTGACGTGTCGGCCTACATTCCAACTAACGTCATCTCCATCACAGACGGGCAGATCTTCTTGGAGACTGAGCTGTTCTATAAAGGTATTCGTCCTGCCATCATTGTGGGTCTGTCTGTGTCACGAGTCGGATCTGCTGCTCAGACCAGGGCCATGAAGCAGGTGGCTGGTACTATGAAGCTAGAGTTGCCCAGTACCTTGAGGTGGCTGCCTTTGCTCAATTTGGCTCTGATTTGGACGCAGGGACAGTACTCTCCAAAGGCTATTGAAGAGCAGGTAGCAGTCATTTATGCTGGTGTGAGGGGACATTTGGACAAAATGGAGCCAAGCAAGATCACAAAGTTTGAGAAGGCGTTCCTGCATCACATTCTGAGCCAGCAACAAGAACTGCTCACGACTATTAAGGCCGACGGTAAAATCTCTGAAGCGTCTGATGCTAAGCTGAAGCAGATTGTGCTGTTCCTCTCCAGCTTTGAGTAAAGTTGTACTTTTTCATTTAATTGTAGTGTTTGCATTGTGTGGCTTCAGTCATACGGTCTATGAAATTGGAAAAAATAAATTAAATTTTACAAATATTGAGCTAAAATATGGTATACTAGTAGCTAACAGTTGTTTATAAGTACTGTAACACTACCTCCTAGCACTAAATGATCATGCCATGGAAATTTTGGTTTGTTAAAGTTACCACAGGAAATTCAGATTTATGATGAAGTTAATAATGTACACAAATTTCACTTGGTCCAATCCAGAGAAAGAGAGAGGGGGAAGACGACAGGCAGAACAGTGAAGGTAGAAGGAGCAGAGGAATATGATGTGGATGAGTTTAAATACCTGGGTAGCCATGAGCAGAACACAAGAGAGGTGAAGAAGAGCGTTCATGCAGAGTGGAGTGGATGGAGATGAGTGTCAGGGGTGATTTGTGACAGACGGATAGCTGCAAGAGTGAAATAGAAGGTACTGAGACCTGCTGTGATGTAGGGTTTAGAGATGACGGCACTAATAAAGAAACAGGAGGCAGAGCTGGAGGTGGCAGAGAAGAAGATGTTGAGTTTTTCACTGGGAGTGACCAAAACTGACATTTTCCACATGAGATAATCAGAGCGACAGCTCAGGTGGAGCAGTTTGGAGACAAAGTTAGAGATGTGAGGTTGAAAGCAGAGGAGGGAGAGTGGGCGTAGTGGACAAACAAAAGAATAAAGACCGGGAAGGCTCATGAAGGAAAGGACAGGGTTGGTGTGGCAGAGGAGAATGCTACTTGGTTTGAATATTTTCAGCTTGCTATAGGAATGATCAGAGTGGCCTCTTCCATCAGCTGACTGTAGCACAACACTGAAAGAAAAACAAATGGGAAAATCTGAGCAAATTCAGATTTTTGTAATTTTATCATCTTATTGTGTTTTCCCTGAAATCAACAACCACACCTCCTGTTCTTGTTCATGTCCTCTGTCGTGGAGCGAAGAGGGGGGATGGGAAGTAGCATCCATCCGTCCGTCTGTGCATGCTGTGAGCATGATAACTTGAAATTTAAGAGTGGTACCAACTTCCATTTTGGAGAGTGGCTGCATCTTTTCCTTTCCAAGACAGGATTGTTACATCAAAATCCAATATGGCTGCTGCCATAAAGGTTTGTCTGTCTTGTGAACATTGTGTCTTGAAAAATAAGTGAGGTACTGATCTCCATTTTGGTGTGTGGCAACATGCAGTCAAGAAAGTTTCCTTTTGAAAATTGGGTGCCCTTATCAAAATCCAAGATGGCCACTGCCATACATGTACTTCTGTCTTGTGAGCTGGATACCTTGAAAAATAATCAATGTGTCAACTTCTGTTTTGGTCTGTGGTTGCATCTAGACATAAGAAATGTCAATAGCAAAATTTATCCACCCTTAATGGTAGTCAAAGTGCTGAAAATGTGTATAGCAGGCAGAAGCCAGAACATAGATGAGTTTGTGTAATTTTTAAAAAATTATTATTAAATGTATTTTTATACATGATTTATAAAAGTTTGGTGGGCCAATTTAAAAAAAAAAAAAATAGGGTCATAAATGGCCCATGGGCCATAGTTTGCCCATGCCTGGGTTAATTCAATGTTACAGTCTCAGTGGTTTTATATCAGTGTTTCTGTGAACATAAAGTGGCCAGTTTTATTTGAGCACTTTCAGAATAATTAGCCACCAAAAACTGTTTTGACAGGAAAAATAGGCATTTCATACCAAGACTTGAGTCTCAGCCCATTAATTTTAATAATATTTTTCTTCAAAGCAGCCAGATTCTCCTACAAATTTTAAAGTGGTCTTTGAGCAAGTTTTCTAGACATTTTTTAAAACTTTTAAAACTTGCAAAAAATTATATTTTTCTTTGACATTGCTTTCTGTCTAGTGCTGTCCTTTTATCAAACCATGTTCAGAGGATTTTATTAAGCCACTTACATGGACATGAGCCATTCAAGCAGAAAATAGGCACCCAACTGCAGGCCATGGCCAAGAACTTGTCACGTTTCAACACTCTGTGCAGCATGTCCTCAAAGAAAAGAGAGACAATTAGACAACTGGGGGGCAAAAATAGAAGTAAGAAGACTAAAAACTTTCTGCACGTTGTAAAAATGACTATTACAGGATTTGCGGGCTTGCCATACCCTGCAGCTGTGAAGCTGCGCGTTCAGCAGGTGGCCACAACCACTCACCCGACTTCACCCTTGCAGGTGCAGGATCTCAGTGGGTGCTGAGTCCATAACAACGTCATCATGGAAACACCTCAAGGCCTCACAAAGAGTTGTCCAAAACAAGTTCAGGCAAATGACCATGACATGCAAGAACATGATTTGATTTGATTTGATGTTTATTTATTCATTAAAAAAAAAAAAAAAACGATACAAAGCAGTTTCATCAGATACAAGAATACAAAATGATCAAAATGTCCTGTTTTATTTTATTTTCCTGTTTCCATATAACCTTATTTAAAAAGGATAATCACTTATGGCTTTCTTTATTAAATTCATTTTCATCTGCTTGAATTTACAAAGAACTTCCTCATAAGTTATATATATTTATGATTAATGACTAAGAACAACTTGTAGTTTAAAATAATTTCCCTAATGGGTGTTCCATCTTTGCAGCAGCTTGATTAATTTCAGGGTTTATTAATGGTGATCTGAATCAACCGTTAGTCCGATAATTTACTAATATATTCTGACCTGATTTAATAAAATAAATGTCATGGAACAGATGTGACTGATATTGAACACGTTTCTGGTTTGCTCGAGTATTAAATGTGAAATTATGCTAAATTCTGCTCATTCTTCACACTGAACGTTTTATTTTCTTTAGATAATGTTGGTTTCGGTCTGAAAATAATAAATGTTGATTGTCATAACTTTACCCAAAATCTATCCGTTAGTTTCATGCAACTGAAACGTGAAGTTATTTTAATATTTTCCAGGCATCGTTAATTTCCTTTCCCCACTTTAAGTAAATCTCTGTAGCCACAGTGACATTTTTTAATTTAGTAAGAAATGGCTGTGCGATAAATCCAGAGTGGATCTTTATCGTTTTAAAGATTTTGTGTGGACAAGATCAAAGCACTTTTCTGTCAAGTTTCCTATGAGAAGAAAAAGTTTGATTTGTTTATTTTGGTAAATAAAATAATCAGTTAAACCAAGAACATAAAACATTTTATGTCGTCTGACAATAATCTTGATTATATTACACGCACATGTAATAAACCTTTAAAGGGGAGTGGTGGCGCAGAGGTTAGAGAAGGTGAGCCTGTGATCGGAAGGGCACAGGTTCAACACCCCAGAATGACAACCTCAAAATGTGAGAGGGAAAGGTGAAACACCCACCCCTGCCTCCACCCTCATTTGCACCACCTTGGGCACTGAGCACGACCTTTAACCTCCACCATCTGCTCCACTGGGTGCCCTAGATGGCAGCTCTCTGCTCCACACAGAGGGCTGTGGTAGCTCAGTGGTTGCGTCATTAAGGGCATCTGGCATAAAAACAACCGCCAAGTCTTTGTACGAGTTAGTTTGTGGCGCAGCCGAAAGAAGAAAATAAATAAATAAGTAAATAAAAATAGATGCTCTTGCAGAACACATCTGTTTGTTGCCTTCTCTGATGATGGCTACCCCTGAAATATTTATCCTTCATGAGCAGTTTGTAATATCTTAAATCATAAAGGGTGATTGTTTTAATGTTGAAAATTAAGTGCAGGAGAAATGTCAAAGTTATTAAAGCCGAGGTTCTTTAACGGCACAAGTTCTGATCAACATCATTACGGGTGAAGGAGGTGTTGACTTGTGAAGGTGAAGGAGAGAGAAGAGTTTTATTTTTTATTTTATTTTTTTAATGAAGGAAAAGTTTTCAGTCTGGAGGCGGCACAGGAACAAATAGTCCAAGTGAGGACGGTTCTGTACGGGGTGTTCAGCGTATGGACGCGATGATACGCAGGTTTTGTCCCACATCTGTTGACTCAACAATGTGCATGATATCTGAGTGGTAAGAGATTAAAAAAAAAAAAAAAAAAAAAAAAAAAACACGTTTGTGAGTCTGAAAATGAACAGTCTTATTCAAATTATTGTTAATAATCTGTTAATGTGTTTAATAAGAAACAGATAATTATGAGAAAGCAGAAAAAATACTTTAGAAACCGTAAATGGAAATAAAACATTAGGCAACAAATTCTGTAATAAAATAAAGTTAGTCTTCACTTATAATGGATTTGGCAGCCGAACGACAGCACTTTGATTTAGGAACAGAATGAACTGTAAAGTTATTATTTTAAAGAAGTGTTCTTGTAAAGAAGTTACACGAGAAACGAGCTTTTACTGGGAAAGTATTGGGCTTTTTTATGTTTGTTGTGTTTCTGTGCACAGACTGAGCTTTTATTGTTCTCATCAGAGGTCAATAAAAATCTGTTTATTCTGATTCATGCTCAACAATCCAGGTAGAAAAATCTAACAAAGTTAAGTCTGGTCGTCTGGATGGATTATAAATAAACAAACAAACAAATAAATGAATGGATAATAATAATATAATGCTGAGTAAAATAAAAAAATAAAAATATGTATTTCATAAAATTTATATTTTTAAAATAGTAAGTAACCTAGCTACAAAATGTCAAACTTTTTTTAAACTATAATGACTGATTAATAATAATAAATAAATAAAAATAAATAAAAAAAACAGCAAAACTAAAAAAAATGTGTACTTCTTCCTAAATTACACACAAACTTGATTCTGTTTGTTTTAGTCCTGTTGAACCAAAGTGGTTCTTGATTTGTATTTTTCTCTCCAAGGCTGATCCATCACATGAAAAGTCTGAGACCCGCTGCATTTACGACAGATGTTCGGCAGATTTTGGTGGAAGCAAATCAAACCGTTGGAACTGTTATATAAAAATATGATGCGGGACTAGCAGCTTATGTTGTATTTCGTAGCTCTCAGAGGTGAAATGTTTTAATAACCGTTTAGTGCAAACGTTCCCAAATTGATGCTTTTAGAAAGCTAACATTTTCCAATTTGAAATGACATATTATAGATAAAACATGATAAAGGCCATCCAATAACGATGTGCCCTTTAGGAAGGCACAAAGTTATATTAATTTAGTATTTTTAGAAGCAGAACTTCTCAAACAGACCTCTCGGGTGAATTAAATGGAGGTGGAGCTGTGTTTGGTGCAACCAGCTCCAAACAGGCAGGAAATCTGGACGGGAAACACCGAGCAACTTCTGCACACACACTCACACACACAGCCTCTCAGCTGGTGGGAATAGTGACTGTGCAAGCTGTACATTGCAACAGTGTGAACTTAATGTCCTTTTCTATGCATGTGTTGAAGATTAACTGAAATTTAGCAGTTTTTTTAATCCAGATTTCTAATGATGCACACACAGTTTTAATTGAAAACACGGTTGAGATCAGTAAAAATACAACCCAAGGCTTAAGTAGCTGCTTTTTCAACGTAAAAACTATAATTTGAGAGCATTTGATTCATCTTAGATCATGTTCCCAACGTGTTCTGATAGCAAAGAAGAATAAAGGAGCTCTGGCCTCAAAGCTCCGTCTGGTCCTGGATTTATCTGTCTGGAGAATATTTCTAAATTGATGTAACTAAGAATTTTTAGCTTTTCCACTGAAAATCTTTTTCCTTCACATGTGACCCACCTCCTCTTGTTCTGGAAGGTTTTCCTCCCTCGGGCATCGACCGACCTGCAGAGTGTCTGACTGACACAGCTCTGCCTCATTATTTTCACTTTCTGGTTAGTGAGAACAAGTCAAGTGTTTAGTTCAATAAAGTATTGTGTTAATTTAGAAAGAGCTGATAATCTTCTCAGTTTCAGCCATAATGATAATACGTAATGGGCTTTCCCCTTGTCACAGTAATTACTGCAGATGGGGAATGACCTCGTTTTGGTTTGAGCTGTGACGAATCTGATAAAACTTAACACGGCGATGCCTCAAACATGAAAAAAAAGCAAGTGAAGTAAAGTTGTGCTATTGCACACCTAAAATAACTTTACATTTTTTGTTAACTTGTACTTAAACTACATTGCAGACAACTTATCGTCAGATAAATGCAAATACAGGCAGTCCTCGAGTTACGTTCGAGTTACGTTCGAGTTACGTTCGAGTTACGTTCCTACGGGCTGAACTTAACTCGATTTTACCGTAAGTCGGAGCGCTACCCACGTGGCGGCCGTAAAACGTCGTTTTAAACACGTTTTTTTAATGTAACACAACAACAGCGTACTTAGAACGCCGTTTGGCTGTATTTCCTAGCAGTTAGCTAACAAAATACCCTAAAAAAAAAAAAATGCTGCATAAAAAAGTCAACGTGAGGTGTGATGACGTCACTATGGGCAGCGCCGTAAGTCCGAAATGTTGTAAGTCGATGGCGCCGTAAGTCAGGGACCACCTGTAGGCTATTTGGACCAAACTTTTCCACTGGAAACAACGTTCTTAAATTGACCTGAATTGGAGCTGTCATTTCTAACCTGAACCTGGAGGCCGGCCCAGCCCGACCTGGATTCGGAACTGGACCGGGCCATAATATGTGTGCGGGCCGGGCTCGTCTTGAACTTTGATGTGGTTTTATGAATCATACGACACAAATAAAACTAAATAAGAATGCACAATATAAAATTGTGTTAATCTACTTGTTGAGGAGGAGGCAGGTCCAACCAGCCGGTTTAAAAAAGTTTTTTAAAAATGTCACGTTAAGCTCAGATGGACAACCTGATCATCCTCCGCGCGCGTCCGCTGACACGCTGGTTGAAATGGAATTGTGACCTGTACAGGATGTCCCCCACCTTTTGCACAGTGACGGCTGGATATGGGCACCATCGACCCCCCGCTACCCAAAAAGGAAGACGCAGGTAAAGATAATGGATGGATGGATCAGCTGATCACCGGCTGTGCACGTCTCCGCACCTGCTGTCATCTGCTGTGACGGAAGTAGCAGCAACTACAAAAGCAGACGGGAGCAACGCTTTCAATTAAAATAGCCTTGTTCTGTGTTTTTCCAAATAAATTTGCTCTAAACATAGTTTAGGCTATTTGTTTGTTAATATTAATTTGGTGAAACAAGAAATCTTATATCTTCCTTTCTCTGAAATTTGTTTTTAAAACATTATGTCAAACTGATTTGCTCACAAAAGCAGTAAAAGCTTAATAAAAACAATGTTTGTTTGTTGTTGTTGTTGTTGTTTGGGCCTGTTATTACAGTTAATTTGATCCGATCTGGTTGGTTTCGGAAAAAATGGCTACGGGTCGGGTCAGATTTTTTTTTTTTTTAGGTCCGAATGCAACTCTAACCAGAACTTAATAAACATCAATATTTTGATTATTCTCAGCATTATTCTTTTTCTGCCCACATCACCAGCAGTAACATCACACGTCTTCATCTACATACACAAACAAACAACAGGTTTGTGTTTTCCTTCCTGGGTGTGTGATGCTGCGTTTTTGGTGATCTGATTCACTTCTTGGGGTTTTAGGAATGACTACCGTGCACATATGAGACTAAACATCGGTGCACAATGAAACCTGGTAAAATAATATATGTCAGTGGTGTCAGCTCAGCCTGCCTGGCAACATGGACACATCTTTGTTTGGCTATACAGTATTTATACTTCATTCCTGCCTTCTGCACTGACAGCAACATCTGTGAGTGAAACCTCTAAATTGTGTCCCACAGACTCTGGAGTTGTTCATCTGCCGTGACAGAGTGACACATTCACGTTAAAGCTGCATTTAAATTATTACTTCTATTGTGGAAAAAAGCAAAGTTTTGAAAATGATCTCCCTTTTACTTTTTGACAGGTACAAACAAGCATCAGCCTCATTGGTTCAGGGGATTATTATGGGTTTACCAGACCTCGTCGCCCCCAAGCAAAGTTTTGGTGGTCAGTCTGTTTGAAGCATCAGTGACAGGAGCTCACATAACTCCAAAAAGGAAAGGCTTCCTCCTTCTCAGCAGAGCAAGTGCAGGTTTTATTGTTAGATTTAAGTACCATGTGGTCATTCATGTGTGTGAAATCAGTTTCGTGCTTCATTTCATTATTATATTTAACCTCTGTTAGGTTAGCCGCACACAAAAAGGCTATAAGCCTTACAGGATGTTAAAGGAACACCCAAAGGTGGCTTGTTTTTTTTATTATGAGCATGACTGTCTCCTAACTTTTGCTCTCTCTGTGCATTATGTCATTTATAACCACACCTGTCCATAACTCTAAAACATATTCAGTAAGCAGTGACCTTCAGGGTGTATTGGCGCAGTTTGCAGCTGAGTGGGATGGGGTTGGGGTGAGAGTTAGTTCCTTAATGTTTGAAGCCATGATCCTCGACAGAAAAAAGCCTGAATGCTCCCTCTAGATTTGAGATGAGTCGCAGCCTCAAGCAGAGGAGAACAGATCCGTCAGAATGAACTGAGATTGTTGCTTCATCTACAGTAATGAGGGTGTTGGGCCAGTTTGTTGTAGTGAAGAAGGATATGAACCAAAACACATTTGATGTACGGTTACAACCCTCACTTATAGTTTTGAATCATGACACAAAAAAACAAGATTACAGGCACAAGAGGTTAAAATGAACTTCCTAAATATTCAGAGGAGATTGTTTACATTTTTGTAAATATTCAGAGGAGTCATTATTGTTTACATTTCTTTCTGTAGGGCGGCCATGCTCCTGCTTTCAAGATGAGATGAGGAGCTCCATGATTCAAGGGGAACTTGAACTTTAGAGTAGAGTTGCTGCTCCTCCTCACTGAAAGTAATCTGCCGAGGTGGTTTAGGTATTTTGACCCGGGTCCCCTAGAAGTGTTTTGGGAATGTACCTCTGGAAAATGTTCCTGTGATGTGGGATGTTCAGTGTTTTCCCATGGACTTCAACAGCCTGATCATATTAAAGCAGAAGATAGAAAAATGATTAATTTGTAATCAGGTCTTGTTTGATTGTAATTATGATGTGACAAATTCCTATAAACAATCGTTTTATGTCTTATGGGTTGTTTTAAGGCCGTCTTGAGGGATCAGCACCAGACATCGTGTCCTCTCATTTAGTTTTCAAGAACTTTTCCAGATTTCTAGTTGTGCTCAGTCAGAGCGTCATTTAGTTTTTGTTCCGTGTTCCAGTCTTCATCTTTAGTTTTGGTCTTGTCTCAGAATTTTGTATTTATGCATCACAGCTGTCCTGCTATTGCATCACCTTTTGTTAAGAGTAACATTTGAATATACCGTATTTTCCGTTGTACATGTCACACCCCAGAAAAGTGGGCCGGTGTTGTGCCAAAAATCAATTGGCTGCCAAATGGCGGCTGCGGGAGCGTGCACGGGACGACTTTAACAAGAATTTAACAAGATTAACGCTTTGAAACAATTATTTGTTTACTAGAAATCATAGTACAGGTAGTCCTTGAGTTACGAACGAGTTCCGTTCCTACGCACCGTTCATAACCCGATTTTGCCGTAAGTCGGAAAATACATGGTAAATGGCGTTTTCAACACATTTTTTTTTCAACGTAAAACAACACCAGCATACATTCTGTACCTTAAACATGTACAGTACTGTATTTCCAAGCAGTTAGCTAACACAGTACCCT
>JARVLU010000103.1:32706497-32718826 GCA_031762415.1 Simpsonichthys santanae | reverse complement strand
CCCCTACTCCATTTCTCTTTCTATCCACACCATGGTAAAACAGTTTGAACCCTGCTCCAATGCTGCAAGCCTTGCTGTCCTTCCACTTGGTCTCTTGGACACATAAACATCTACCTTCCTTCTCTGCATCATGTCAGCCAGCTCTCTACCTTTGTCTGTCATTGTCTCCACATTTAGTGTCGCCTCCCTCAGTCCTACATTCTTGACTTTCCTGTTCTCCTTCTGTCTCCTGACATGTTTCCCTCCTCGTGGTCTTTCTCTAGTGTCTGAATGGTTAAAATCCCTGCAGCATGAAGCATTTTTGATTTATTGTGTCATTAAAACAAACGTCCTCAAAGAATTTGTTTTAAAAATCATTCAAGCTTGTTTTCTTTCCTTTGGGCATATAAGTCTTTTATTTTTTTTATTTTTTAACATCAGATTATCATTTTATTGTACATTGAAATGTTTTTCATGCTAATGTGATGGAGATTTTGATAAAACAAAGACAAACAATACAAATGTTTCACAGCTAACACCATGTGTGATGTACCCTATCATCACGTGCAAAACAACTTCACAGAAAGGGTGTTTAGCTGCATGTTTACCTACAAAACTGTGAAACCAGTTTGGTTTTTTAGGCCTTGTTTAAAGTTGCTAGCTTGGTTTAGCACACCAACTGGTGAATAATGTTTTTTTTTTTTTTGTATAACAGCAGTTCTCACAGTATAGTATTGGGATGTGACTGCAATGTTGGATACTCTTTATTTAACCTGAGTCAGTCATATTCAGAGATTGTGTCCCAGATCCTGCTTGCAAAAGAAGGGTTAAGGGTGCACATTTAATTTGTGCTTGAAAGCTGGATTTTTTTGTTTTGTTTTTGTTTTTTTGTCAACGTTTTTCTTAGTTCATATCTTGGATCTTATTACTGTTTTTCTTTTACATTTTATACTTTTATTGGATGCAAATTGGATCCTGTGTACACAATTTTGTTCCACCACATGTAGTACGAACAAAAGTAAAGACATTGACTCTGACTCTGAATTTCTGAGTTCCAATTTTCACTGATAAGCTGGAATGCTCCACCACCACCTAAAGTCAAAATTGTATTCAATATGGCTGCCCTGCACATACAAAAAGTGAAAGCTGCAGGAAAAAAAACTGTTATTCTCTTCTGCTAATTTGCATTTCATTAAATCAGATTGCACACATTTTACTGTACTTCCTGTTGAAGAAAAGAGTTGTCACAGAGCGTGCATGCATAAAACAGGCATGTTATTATTGGCATGTATTGCCAACATTACTGATATGGTTACAGAGTGCATTACTGGTATCCCCACTTCCCTAAAGTTCAGATTTCTGACTGCTGAGGGATACGGTATAACATCTTACCATCTGATTCACTCTCATCAAACCCGGCTAAGGAGACAGGGGCACTTTGACACTTTATGTGATACAGTGATGAGAAAATAGACTGAGTGACTCACAGTTACCTGCTCACTGTGATGCATCTGAATGCTGAAAGGATTACACCTTCCTCCTACAACATATTTAGTAATAATCTATTAATTAAATACAAATTTTGCATGATAAGATGCTTTTTCAAGTTTGAAATAACCCAAAATGTCAATTGGGGATCACTGCTTCTACTTTTAATGACAGACAAAGTATTCTACACATGTAAAGAGACAAAACCACCAAATAGATCTGCACATCCTTTATACATAACAGGCTTTTTAAACGAGCTTCCAGATCTCTTTGAAAGTTCAGTGATGGAGCCTAAAAGCATCCCTGGTGATCTGGCGATCCTGCTGTTCGGCTTCGCTCTCAGTGCACGCATGATGCCATGCTTCATGTTATGAAGTGTTCTTCCTGCACCATTTACCTAATATACGGCAGTAAAATTGAATTTACTCAGTCACAACTGCTAAAGTGCGTGTGGATTGTTGCATTCGGAGGGATAGAGTTATTGTCGCCGTGTTGTTCACAGTTTAAGGCACAGCTCTTGAGTATCCATCATCCGTCTGGGTGACTGAGGCGCTCCAACTCTATCCCGAGTCTCTCTCTCTTTGTTGCTGTCCCACGCTTCATCACATTTTTATTGACACAACTTTCAAAGCGCTAACGAGTTGTAAAGCGAAAACTGTCATCAGTTTAGTTTTGTCATGATCTCGCTCCTCTTCTTCTGTTTCGTTGCGTTTACTGCCATCCTCTACGCTTTTTTCTCCCCTGCGGTGTTTCAGCTGGATCACCACGTTGGCTTGCTCAGCAGTTCCCGCTCTCTCCTTTCACCACCTTCAGCCCTGTATTCTAATGACACTGCAGTAGTTCAAGATGTTTGCGTCTGTCCTTGAGAAAACCTTAGTCACAGGTAATTTCTCAGACAGACAGCAGAGATAAATAATGCAGATTGCCTGGACGAGTGTCGAGTGATGAGTCAGAAAACGCTGCAGCTCCAGCAGTAATGACAGGACAAAAGGGCACGGCCATGCATCATTTTCTGTGGCTGTTTGCAGATGTGGCCAATATTTTTCCCACGGTTTACTTCATAATAACCTAATAATGAATCAGAGTGCACAGATTTATTCTTTTTTTTTTTTTCCCCACAATGTATCAATAAACTAATTTAGAACATATTTTAAAGCCTTTTTTCTTCTTCTTGCTGTGTCTCTGCAGATGGGAAGGTATACGCCCTGGGCGGGATGGGAGCAGACACAACGCCTCAGTCTCAGGTTAGAGTTTACGTTGCAGAGAGGGACCAATGGCAGATGGTGACCTCCATGCCTACGCCACGCTACGGAGCAACACCGTTCGTAATAGGAAACAGAATCTACATGATGGGTGAGATATGGAAACCTCATCCTCTTCATCTCTTTTGTGTTAATATCGGGACTGCTACAAGATTTTGAACATTCATTCAGTGAGTACTTACTGTAAAATGAAGGTAGAAGAAATGATTGTGGTTTGCACAAGTAATCCAGTTTAATAAAAAGCAGCAACAGAAAAAAAAGTTTAGCCTCTGCACTCATCACCCTGGTAACAACTGCACATAGCATTTAGCTTTTTTTTTTTAAATACATTTCTGCTTCAGCCAATCACTCGTATCAAGATATTATCATGCTGTTGAACCTGCAGCTTAAATACAATGAAAATAACAAAAGTCAAAACAGTAATTGCTCAGAGGAACACCTGAAACCAGACACATGGGAGCAAGTTTTAAAAGAACAAAAAGGTAGTTTTATTTTTACAAGAAAGTTCATGCTCAATAATCCAGGTACCAAATCCTTAAGGTGTTTAAAATATCAAAACTTAAATTAGTAAATTTTACTCTTTTATAGAGTAATTTACTCTGCAGTGTTAATTCCAAACAACACTATATGGGTTAAATCTTTACTCAGTTTAGAGTGAAATTAACATTGGAATTTCATATTTAACACCAATTCTGAGTGGGATCAAATACTCTCTGAAACGTGTCAAATTGGACTCTTTATTAGTTTTGATTTAACGCTGCAAAATTTACTGTGCAGGGAGAGACACCACACACTGAACTGAGAAAGCTCCTCAGATGAGAAGCGAAACGTCTTCAGCTACAGAACAGAAGTCCAGCTGTTTTTGCTTTTAATCTTTTTTTGGAGTTAAATAACTTGTTACCTACTCTTTATCGTTACTCAATACTGACAAATACCCAAACTTAATTACTTGTACTCGATCCGAGAAAAACTAGTAATGGGAGACCCCTATTTTTACAGTACGTCTTGAAAACAGAACACGCTTTTCTTTTCTTGAATGCACAGCAGTAAATGTGTCCGGTCACCGTTTTTATGGAAGTTAAGTTCCAAATTTGCTTTGCAAACTTACTTGCCAAATTAAATAAAGTTTCAAGCTTGTCATTTTGGTTGAAAGTTTTAAACATAAGTTGAAAACAAAACACAGATAAACAAATGGGCTGAGATTCCTTTAAAGGAAAGGAGAAAGACTAATGATGTGACTCATCAGCCATCTTCAGACCGTTTGTCTCGTCAGTTTTACGATTAGTTCTGTGAACGCCAGAGAACGAGTCTTCATGTTTATACTGTCTGTTGGTGAGCGCCCCCCCCCCGTCCTTCAGCAGGCCCAGAGAACGTTTTGTCTTAAAAAAAACGCCTGAAGGCAAAACGCTGTGGATACGCAGCCTCGAGGTAAAAGTGAAAAACTGGCACGTGATTAATTCAGAGCTAAATACACCAACGTTTTGGGGATCAGGTGTAAGACAAAAAGGAACTGAGCAGAAAAATTAGAAGTCAAGTCATAAATAACCTGTAAAAAGATGTTTTAAATAAAATTCTGTCATGTTTTTCTGCACAAAACTTGTTCTGAAAATGTTGTGCTATTTAAACAATGTATCAAACCGTTCGGTTCATTCAGGGCTTTACTGCGTTGACTTTTTGTAGCTTTTCCAGCCACGTTTTTCCTCGTTTAAAATGAATGGAGCGCTCTTCACATCCTTAAAACTCTTTGTGTTTATTCAAACTTTTTACGTCTCCTTTCAGCTCCTTTCTGCTAATTTACGTTTTTCTGTTCTTTTTCAGCTTATTTTTTGCAAAATTCAACTTATTTTTTGCTTTTCCCAGCTACTACTTCTATATTTTTCTGCTTCCCCACTGCTAATTTCAGCCTTTTGTGCTTCTTTCTAATGATTTGAACACTTTATTCTCCTTTCAGCCTTTTTCGACCACTTTAGGCTTTTCGGTTCTTTTCATCTTATTTCTGCTAATGCACTCTGAATTGTTGGTTTTCTTTTCACAGAAGCTATTGTTGTATTTTCATTTTAGAGTTAAATAAATTCCTCTAGTTTAAATTTTCATACTGCCCACTACGTACCAAATTTCTGTTGTTTTTTTTTTAAACAATATTTTAACTTCACTAAAAGTGGCTCCAATAAGCATTTTTAAAAACAATAAAGAGTGGAAGTTCTCAAAGCAATGCATAATTTCTACTTCCCTGCATGCCTGTTTTAAACCAAGCTCTGACAGTGCTCAGAGTATGTGTTTGGTAGGAGTATCAGCTACTACCACGCCAGACTGTAGCTCATTAAATGTGAAGTTGAATGAATTACAGCCGTTTTAATGGCAGCCAATGTTTTATTAAATGAACTCCCAAAGCAACCTGACTCAACCTTGTTAGACTGCCAAGTATTTCTGGATGGAGTTCCTTCAGTTGAACAGTTTAAAAGCTTTAAGGGTTGCAGGCTGAGAGCGTTCAGTACGGACTGAACCTCGTCAGGACTCGAGATTCTGTTCAAAATAGAAGCCGCCTGCATAAAGCAGTTGCCTCACCGACCCCAAAGCGGCTTTTTACAGCTTGAGATTATGTTTTAGACCCTCTGATCATGTGACCCACCAGTTGTTTAATCAATTGCACCGTGAGGGAGCATCAGAGGTGATGTCCCGGTGGATTACTGGCTCGACAAAACAGCTGCCTTCTGCTGTGGGTCTGTATTTCAAACGGAGCTGTCAGAAACATCAGCAGAGCTTCAGCCTTTTCCATTCATCAAAGTGCCATCAGGTTTGTTACAGCTTCCCTCTGTGGATCGATGGGGTACCTTCATGCAGGAGAACATTTCATCCCATGGCTGATGCGGCCGTGTGCTTCAAGTTAGAATGTCCAGATCAACACGACGCTGGATCTCGCCCTCTGTTTTTGTACTGAGGACATTTAAATGTACAGAAACTAAAAACCAACAGCTTTATGAGAAATGTTTTGAACTTTTATGAGAACTCACTGATAAGAGAACAAATCCCAGATAGAAGAAAATGTTAAATCTAGATCTTAGAGCAGAGCCACACAGTTCTAAGCTTTTTGTTTTGTCCCCACTGTCACAAAATGTTCATAAAAATGTTTCAACTCTCACATGTCCAGTTTTATATTTTTAAATTAACATATTTATTGTTCCTTTTTTAGGGGCTTTTGCCAACTTGCATTGCAATAGTGCATGTGATACCAAATAAAATCTTATTGGGTACTGCCTAAAGGCAGCCTCCTGTTATTAGGGTTCTGCTCGTCCTTCAACTTTATGTACCCCACCCCCCCACCCCCCCCCCCCAACATCCGGCTCAGCACCGTGATGTGTGCTTTTACTATTAATGGCGTTTCGAGTTACCATGGCGATGTAATTTGTAAACAAAGATGCCGTTTTTCCTGACAGAGCTGAACAGCTTCCAACAGCCACAGTGAGGTCACATGACAAGAGCTGGGAGGTCCCCGAACAAAACACTCATGAACTTTTGGAGCCATTTTGGATCAAGATGGCTGCCACCGCTACCTCAGAAAACTCAACATTGACTATAACTGAGCCATTCTTTGAGATATTGAGCTGAAATCTGGTCTGGTTGTAGCTGAGAGCGAGTTGTTAAACATTTCTAATGCAAATAAAATAAATAAATAAAAATTAAAGATGGCTGCCTTAGCTAAAAAAGAAAAAATACAATTGCCCTGCTATTTTAAAAGATACCAATCTGAAATTTGGTTTGGTGATAGCTGAGAACATTCCCTATTACATACTGAATCCAAATCAAAATCGAAGATGGCCGCCATCACTTAAAATAAAAAGTTACTAAAACTCATTGATTTTTTTTTTTTTTTTTTTTGTCATATTGAGCTGAAATTTGGTTTGATGGTTGCTGAGAGCGGACCCCAACACATAAAACTGTCAAATCAAAATTTTAAATGGCAGTTCCTGTCAATATTTCTCCAGGAATTTTCTATTAGGCGTCTGTTTAAAAAGCTTTACTCAGCTTTAACTTCAACAACTGAGTGACGCTGCTGCGTTTCAGGACTGGCGGTACTGTTTCCAAAGTTGAACGGTGTGCTGGGCGGCGTTCTTTATTGTTCCAAAACAGATGCAGCATAAAATGAATTTACTCTAATTCGTCTCATTATGGCTGGAGTTAATGCTTCCAGGCCAATGTGTCTGACAGAGAGGGATGGATAGCCACACAGTCATGACTCACACAAACCCCGGAAACCTTTGTAATGTTATTGTACAATGTTATGCATAAATATAAATTTCAGGATTATGTGTCTCCTGGACTTTAGCTCGTTGTCTCCCTCTCAGTAGTTGTGCTTGTTTGCTGATCTCGTTGAGCTTCGTGCAGCTTCTGCTGCTCTTCTTGGGGATGAGTTCAGTTCAGTGGGTCTCTAAACCACCTCCATTTTAAATCCTATGAGTTCCCAGAGGCTTACTGGTTCATGGCGTAAATGGCCAGGCTTCATACTGGCTGAGTGCCTGCGTGGAAGCATTAACTATGTGAATTAAGGCTTTAGCCGCTGAGTCAGAGACGGTGGTCAACAGCTGCAAAGTGCCTGTCAGCATGTCATGGATTGAAACGTATTCTGCAAATAATATTAGTCTAAATTTACAATATGTGCACATCTTATATCCTAATTATAACTCTATAGCTCATGTGTATTTGAAAAAGCAGCCACATCTATTGAAAAAAAGAAGAGTTGATAATAAATAAGTTAATGATTAAACATGTTAATCATTGGAAATAGAGCTGGGTGATATGACCAGAATTTACATTAATACTAAATTAATATTTAATCCAACACCAACGTCTTCAGGACGGCAGGATGGAAGGGCTGAACGAGCTACGATGCGTTTGAAGAATCTGGAAAAAGCTAAACTCTTTGTAAATTAGATGCAGACAGATTTTTTTTAAGTCTTTATACAAAGTAATTCAAACTTGATGTTTCCAGTATAGTCAATTTTTATATTACACGAGAGAAAACCTGTGAAATATTATATTTATTCACTTTTGTTTAGACGGGTAATCTCACTGAGACAGCCTCGTTTGCAACACAGACACAAAAGATAACTGGTAAAACAACATTTATTCTTCTTCTTTCGTCTTTTCCTCCTCCAGGGTCTCCACAGCGAGTCATCCTCCTCCATCTCACTCTGTCTTCACTCCACCTACCTCCATGTCCTCTCTAACTGCATCCAGATAGCTCCTCTTTGTCTTTTTCCATGGCAGCTGCATTTCTAACATCCTTCTACCAATATACCCACTGTCCCTCCTCTGGACATGTCCAAACCACTGTCCCTCCTCTGGACATGTCCAAACCATCTCAGTCTGGTCTCTCTAACTTTATCTCCCAGTTGTTCAACATGTGCTGTACCTCTGATGACATCATTTCTAATCTTCTCCATCCTTGTCACTCTTGAGGAGAACCTCAAGTTCTTAATTTCTGTCACTTCCAGTTCTGTCTCCTGTTTTTTTTTTTTTTTTGTTTTGTTTTTTTTGTCTATGTCTCTGTCTCTAAACCATACAACACAGATGGTCTCACCAATGCAACAATCATAAGCAAGGCCTAAAAACAAGTACAGTTCTGAAACTATGATTTATCTTCATTAATATGTTTAAAATATCCCCAGAGGATGAAAGATGGAGCAGAATAGGAGCCCCCCCCCCACCACCAAGTTATGTATGCACTGTGGGGGCACTGAAAGAAATAAAATCCTGAGAATATAGGCTGACTTTACCGTTTTTGTGACATCATAGAACAATGAGGCAGCTGAGGTTGGATTTGTAAAGGAACTATACCAGAGTAGAAGTCTGCAGGTAGATGATGGACAGTTTACCAACAGTGGATATTTATATATACTGTATATATAAACTACTACTTGCTACTTATTCTACTATCTCTACTTTTTCATTCAACCTTTATTTAGGCAGGTTAATCCCATTGAGCCTCAGTTTTTCCACTTATCGCGGGGCTTCAAGGTACAGATGCAATAAATGGACTTTTGTATTCATATTTAAGTAACTTATCACTAGTCTTAATGAAAGAGCAGACATCTTAACACAGGAAGTGGTTTGTAAAATGTTTTTACTACTTTACAGAAGAGGGATTTCTTTAAATCGTGTGAGGAACCTTTTGACTAGCAGTAACTAATTAGATTTTTGAAGTTGCTTTTATTTTATATCAGAGTTAATTGCACTGTTCTGCACAGAGGTTATGTAATTTATTAGTTTTCTGCCAAACCATCAGGGCAGGAAAGTGTTACAGCATGAAAACTGCAGCGGATTCGTTCATGTGATGTGTGCGCATCTGAAGCTGAGCCAGAGCGTTATTACTTCATGAGGTTAATTGTAGATGCAAGAGCTCTGTGGGGCCACACAGACTTCATCAACCTAGATGCCAGTTATGTCAAATTAATTAATAAATAAAACTTTAAAAAGAAAAAGGAAAGAAATAAAATCTGTGTTTGTGTTTTTACAATCGCATGTTCTAAAGCAGTGAGTCTGTTGCGTTTGTCATGTTTCAAAGGAATAAATGTGCAACTTTTACACATTATATTTATTAAATATGTTGATGAAAATTGAACATTCTGACTCTACAAATTTGAGTGTGATCAGTAATTTTATCAGAGCCACCATAAATAAGCTAAATTCCACTCATCACGAGTTTCTTATCCGCACAACAAATATATTTTAATTAAAAATAACCTGCTTTTATTATCTGCCCACAGTTAAGGATAAAGAGAGGATTAAGTGGCACCCGTGCAGCTGCCATGAGCTGCAACTCAATTTATATTTAGTTGTGATGCATGTTTTTAAATCAGCTGCAGCTGGTTCAGTTCATTAACAGCAAGATCTGCTGAAAATTAAAGGTGTTTTTTTTTTTTTTTTACTTTAAAATGTTTTCAATGAAGCTTCATTTTATTTGGGCTTTTGTTGTACAATAAATAAATTAAAAACATTAAAGACTAGTATTTATGTAGCTGCGTTCGAGACTAGGCTTGTGTGATTCAAGCTAAATGCTAATAGCAGGATAGCAACATGACAATTAAAGAAATAGACATGAAATGATAATGTTTGACAGGAATATTATTTGCATGTCAACATGGCTTCATCAGACAATTTTTAAAAGCGCAGCTCCTTCTGGAAGAGTCGTCCTGTCAAATCAAATGTCGGCAGCGTGAAACCAGACGCAACAGAAAAAAATTAATTAAATTAACTTGTTGTTGCCTCAGTTTAGTTTATTTAAGGGGATAATGCAGAGAAAACGTTAATCAAATTAAATGGATGCATTTTTTAAAATAATTTATCTACCACAGCCCATTGAAAGAGCTATAAAAAAAAACTAATACAAATTTTAACAGCTCAAAATATTTCAATGGAATTGTAGTGGAAAAATAAAACGTGAATCTAGATCAAATCATCTCAGCCACTCCGTCGATGTGATGTACACCAACAGGCTGAGGTGGACATTAGAGTGAAACTCCTTAGCGTGTTTTATTTATTACCATTTTGCCTTTTATCTTTTTTTTTAATTGAAAGGGTCAAGCTTAACTTTGTCAAAGTCAAAGCTGACAAATCCTGAAGTTGACATTAGGTCTGTTCAGTTTTAAAACAGGTTTGCAGTGACAGAAACTTCATCTCTGCACAAAACTGTGACCTGCAGCCTTCAACTACCAGAAAGTTCTGTGTCACGTTGCAACCATTTAAAACTTTTTAATTTGCCAGTACTTTGTGTTTGGGTTCGCTCTCAGCTACCACTATACCACATTTCAGCTCAATATGGCAAATAAATAAATAAAAAAATCAACGAGTTAGTCATTTTTTTTCTTTTAAGCTATGGTGACCATCTTCACTTTTTGATGTGGAGTCAGGATGTGATGGGGAACCTCAATATATTTTAAAAACAGCTAATTTATCATATTTTCCCTCTTTTAACTAAGGCAGCCATCTTGGATTTTTAATTTTTTTTTCTCTGTATTCATTTCGTAACAAAATAAAATGCATATTATTTAACATATGTGTAATTACAAAACAGTTATAAATATAAAATGAAAGGCAGCAGATGAAGAAAAAAATCTTATTAAATCTGCTCCTTATTTGCCTAATAAACTATTCAAACAAACATATTCAGAAAATTGTCAAAAACAAGTAAATAACTCAAGCGATATTTCAAATACCCAACATTTTTCATGAAATACGTTCATGTATATTTTTTTAGCAATTGGATTTTTACCAGTTTCTTAATTGATTTAGCTTCCTTAACATCTAACATCCACAGTCCAACACCCTGAATTAGGGTAGATCCTCCTTTCAAACTAGTTCTGAATTGCGGTTCAACAAAAACATCTTTCCCCTTAAGATTATAATTACTAGATATTTTTACACAATTCATAACAACTCACTCTCAGCTATGGCCGAACCAAATTTCCACTCAATATTCATTCATTCAACCTTCATTTATACAGGTTAATCCCATTGAGCCTCAGGGACTCATTTACAAGAGAGACCTGATTCTTTATTATATATTATATTTTAAAGAGATATCACAGAGTTGAACTTGAACTACTGCATCCCTACTTTGCAGTTTTCCACTTATCGTTGGGGGCGTGGTCCCAACCCCCGCGATAAACGAGGGACTACAGTACTTTCTGCTAGGCCACATCTACGTCTGAGCCGTCTTTGTCTTTCGGAGTTTTGTTTATGTGCAGTAAATTAACAGCTTGTTGTGTCAAACTGTACAGAAGTGAAGCCGTACGTCGTAAAACGGGTGCTGCCGTCGTTTCTTGTCAGAGTCCGTGCAGTAATGGGTTGTTTGGATGAATTCCATCGGGGTCCTGCCACCTCCCAGTCAAATACTGATTGTTATGTCAGCTGTAAACAAAATCAGGTTCCAGCCCCTGTAGCTCAGCGATGGAGCAATCAAGCTTTTTGACAAACAGCGTTTGTCTTGATGTCGAGTACTTACGCTGACGGGAAACTGTTTTGTGGAAACTAACAGCATTCTGCTGCAATCAACCGATCCTTTTCCTCCAGTCCTCTTTTCTTTCCCTCACGCTGATGCTTCCCACTCAGCTCGGCTCGTTTTCTCACTGTTGCCATCGATCTGCACGCCGTCCTGCCCACTCCACCTGACCCTCTTCCACTTCCTTCTTTTACTCCTCCGCATTCTCCTCTTTGTTTCCCCTCTCCCGTCACCATTTCTCTTTATCACTCTTTCGTTTGCTTATTTCGTTTGATTTATTTTGCTCTTCACGTTCCTTCAGTAGATCTTTACCTCATCGCGTGGCGCCTTCAGCTTCCTCTTTGGTCCATTTCTGTCAGCAGGAATCTCCCCCTCCTTCGTTAGAGCCCTCTCTCATCAGTTCACCATCCTTTTGGTAGTCCCAGACCTGGTCTGCATGTTTGGTGGATTACGACACAAATGTGATTAAAGTTATATCAGAAGCAGAAGTGAAAAATGAGGTGATGTTGCACAGAAAATGTCTTTATGTTCAGCTTCATTTGCTTGAAACTGCATTTTAATTTTAAGAGGACGATACAGCAGCCGTATCTTCTGCAGCTTTG
>JARVLU010000103.1:32681092-32698517 GCA_031762415.1 Simpsonichthys santanae | reverse complement strand
AATATTGACATTTGCCATCTCCACATCATTGCATTCAGTTTTTATTCACAATTTGTTTAGTGTCCCAACTTTTTTGGGATCTGGTTTGTAGCTTAAAATGTACAAAGAAGCTTAAATTACAAGGAAGTGGACAGAGCACATTTTTGCTGAATTAGGCTAAAAAAAAGTTGAAATGAGTGCAAAAAATGTGTAATTATCTGAAAAAGACCAAATGAGCATAAAACAGCTATATAGTAGCTGAAATAGTAGAAAAACTGAAACTTGCAGAAATGAGCTGAATTTAGCAGAAATAAGTTAGAAGAAGCACAAAAATGTTGTAGTTAGAAAGAATATGAAAGGAGCACAAAACGGCTGAAAAAACCCCCCAGCTGAAATTAGCTGTAATTTACACAACAAAACTGAAAGAATCTGAATCAGAACAAAATGTGAAAGGAGCAGTAAAAGGTTGTAAAACAGATCTAAAGATTTGTGGGATGTAAAATGAGCTCAGTTCATTTTATATGAGAAAAAAAAATGTCAGAGAAAGGCTAAATATTTCAAAAAGCTAAAGTTGCATCAATACCAAAAGTCAAAGCAGGACGTCCTGAAAGAGCTGAATGTTTTGATATATGATCTGTTGAAATAGCTTGAAAATGGGTGACAAGAATCACGCTGAAAATTGTACAGAAGATAAATGTGCTTCATAAATATTCACACATTAACTAGAATCTTAAGACTTTTAAAATGATTTCTTCAGAAAGCATCAAGAACCACTGACATTTAAAAAATAATGTATACAACAAAGTCTGTCTTTTAATGTCAAACACAATAAATAGGGGTTTTAAAATATTAACCATACCCCTTTACCTTTAAAAGCTGATTGTACTGCATACATTGACATTTAACATACATCCGTTTCCTACTTTGAATTGTTTCTCTTTCTGTTTTCTTGTTTTCTGTGAAACAGAAAGGACGGTGATGACAAAGCCCGACCCGTCATCATCCACCGTGCCATCTTAGGCTCAGTGGAAAGGATGATTGCTATTCTCACAGAAAACTATGCAGGGAAATGGTGAGAAGCTGCTCATGAATAGATTTATCTAAAGCTCAGATGTTAACAACGGCCCATAATCCTTTTTACACAACAAATGTTTTTTTTGCTCTTTTTGTAAGTGTTTTTGTGTTGCAATCCAATTAAATGGCATGTCCTTGTGTCAGCGTGACAGAACAATTCACTGTATTGTCAGTACAACAGTTTTACTCGATCATCCTCTCTACACTGTGATTTCACCTGCAAGTTACTTTATGTGGTGGAAAAACGTTGACAGCAGTGTTTTTGTATTTACATGAGTGATGACCGAGCGTCATTATAACCCATCTGTCCCTCCAACAGGCCTCTCTGGCTCTCTCCTCGTCAGGTGATGCTGGTGCCTGTCAACCCCTCCTGTGAGGATTACGCCAAGAAGGCATGTGCTCAATTTCCCAATAACAGGAACATGTTGACACACGTCTGAATGCAGACGTTATTTGAGGCACTCAAATAAAATGTAGATTGAACATATTGTGTGTTTTTATAGATGTTTTATTTGTTTTAACTTGTCAGGTGTGTAAGCAGTTCACAGAGGCTGGATTCATGGCAGACGCTGACCTGGACTCTGGCTGTCTTCTAAATAAGAAGATCCGAAATGCTCAGTTGGCTCAATATAACTTCATTCTTGGTGAGGACCTACAGAGCTGAGGACAAGTACAGTGAAAGCACTTGAAAAAGTTTTATTTATTCACAGTAGTATACACAGTAGTCCCTCACTACTTCACAGTTCATTTTCGTGGACTCGCTCTATTGGACACGACACAATTGGCTGATTGATGTATGAGCCGCATGATCGGCATGAAATTTTTATTTAAAATAAATTATTTAAAATTATTTAGCACCTACTGCACTTTTTTTAATGCTTGTATGTGTAAGTGAGCACAGGAGAAGCTTCGTCCTGCGGAGTGTCATGAACTGGGCGTGGCCAAGAGCGCTGGCAGGTGGCAGCTCGAGGCAGAAAGCTGAATCATGACATTCTGTGATCTTTTAGAGCGTTTAGAGTTTAGAAACATTGTTCAGAATATTGCAAGAGTGTGGGAAGGGTTGAAAACACCTTAAAAGTTATTTATATTTATAAAATAAACTACTACTTGCTTGTGCTACTATTCCTATTTCGCAGTTTTTCACTTACTGCGGGGCTTCAGAGTACAAATCTCCCGCAATAAACGAGGGACTACTGTGTATAATCAAGCCCTGCAAACAGCAGTATACAATACAAAACAACTTTATTTATAAAGCCCTTTAAAACTACACCATTGGCCAAAGTGCTGTACACTAACACATAAAAGCATAAAAACTATAAACTCAACAAATACAGTGCTGTACAATAAAAGTACAGTACTGTAATGAACTACCACATCAAAACAGCAAACAGTAAAAACTATAAAACAAATAACTTAAAAACAGTAAAAACCAACATTTCAAGCTGAGTTAAAAGCCCAAGAGAAAAAAAAAAGTGTCTTCAGAGCAGATTAAAAACAGGAAGTGAGTCAGCTTGTCAGTATGATGAAACTAAATTAGCGGTAAGTGTGTTTTTACCCATAAAACAGTGGCAGTTTTCAGATGTGTGTTTGATCAAGCACTAGCAGGAATGTTTTTCTAAACTTCTTGTAGAATCGCTGTGGTCCTTCAGTAATTGAAGCTGTTTTAGACTGAATGTATGGGACTTGTTTAAAGATGTCTCCTTATACTGTATACTGTATATAACAAATAAAAAAAATCTTAGTCTCCTTATGAATGGATTGTTTTCATGTCAGATAACGGACCTGAGATTATCGAACATGTTCCAGATGAATATTATGCATCTAATTTACTTAATGTAATCTGCATGACTCTGCAGTGTTTCTTTTTTTTAATACTTTTTTTTTTGTTTCATTGCTCATATAGTTTTTCCTTTGCAGATTGACGTTTTTCTTTTTAATCGGGATACAAAATACTGTCTACTGTCTGTGTTAATTTAGTGAACAAAGGCATAAAAATGGCTCTTTTGGTCAAAAAGGTTGCAGACCCCTGGTCTAACCGGTACTTTCCAACTGATCTGGATCAATATCTGCTTTATTTCTGCACAACTTTCAGTTTAGCCTATTTTAAGTACATTTAGCTAATAGTTTATTGTGATTAGCCAAAATTAAAAATAAATAGGGAAGAAAAAATAACTTCAACTTAAAATTTCAATTCATAGTCATTATTCTACAATTGTTTTAATTAATTCGCTAGACCTCATCACACTTAAGACGCTTGGATGATCCTCTCCCAGTTACAACCTCTAAATTATCCACCACCAACTGAACCTTATCTGTAAGTTTTCATTAATGCAATATTCAAAATCTTATTTTTTTGTGTACTTATTGTTTGGCATCATAATGTAAATGCTGGACGTGCTAAAACAGCATTGTCAAAAAAGTTTTAATAGAATATAGGTTTGTTTATTAAAGATTTTACTTCTGCACACATTTTCAAATACATCTTTTTTATACTTTGTATCAAACAGTATGTTGTTACTGAAGTATTTTAAATTGAAAACTAATGAACTCCTGCAGAATTCTTTCACCTAATCAAATATTGAAATAAAAATTCCTAAACCTCAAAATAATATATTTTTAAAGGATTATTTTAGGTGTAGAGAATATCTGAATTATAGTAAACAGGCGGACACGTGAGAGAACCTGGTACAGTGTGTTTAACTGCTCAGCTGTGATCAGAGGTGCCATGAGACGCTCACTGAGTCAAAATAAACATCCATAATGAGTCGACCACAAGGCAAATGGACGTCCAAGCTGGCTAACCACCCACAGTTGTTGAAGTCGATACAAAGCGGGGACCGTGTTAGGGTAGCTGTGTGGTGTGAGCGTGTGTGGTGTTATCTCAAGCTGTTGTCGTTCTCGTCTTGGCAGTTGTCGGAGAGAAGGAGAAGATGACTAACAGCGTCAATGTGCGCACGAGGGACAACAAGGTCCACGGAGAGCTGTCGGTGTCCGAGGTGAAGGCTCGCCTGACCCTGCTCAAACGGTCCCGCTGTCGAAACGCAGAGGAGGAGTTCTGATGAAGACGGCAAACAAAGCAGAGCATTTGATTACCTCAACCTTGGCAGAACAAGGAGCAGTGAAAGGTGGATGATGGCACATGTGAAGATGGTTTGGAAAAATAGGTTGTGTAAACCTGGACAGAAACAAAGTGATGATCCATGATGGTATTTGTATTAGAAGGGGCCAGAAAAAAGTCTATAAAGAGATGAGTGTATTACACATGTTGTGAGTGTCAAATCATTTCCAGGTAGTCCAAGAAAAGTGAATTGATAATTGAAAGCCTCAGTGTGACAGCTGTACTCATGGAAATTGTGCTTATTTTCACAAAGACTTGCCTTAGTGGAAAAACCCAAGAACAAAAATAAATTAATTCCCCCAGAGTTTGTTTTTGTTTGTTTCTAATTTCCCCTGCTGAAGAGCTTCACATTTTACAAGCATGATTTTACCTTTTTTTGTTATCTACCTGGATGATTGAGCCTACAAGCCATTTATAAAAATGAGGTGTTACATCAGCTGTTCTACACAACCTCCCAGGAAATTGATAGATTCATCCCATCCTCTCAGGAGGATAAAGAAATGGTATTATCAGTAATGACAGCTGCAAAATCAGTACAAGTATTTGCTTTTGAGCAATAAAGGTCAAATCAGATGCATACAGTGCCTTCAGACAATTCAAAACCCCTTTTTTATTTGTTGTGTTGCAGCTTGTTGCAACAATAGTTAAAATTCAATGCAAAACACTTGAAAGTCCACATGACTCTTAAGACTGTAAAGAACAAGATTTTATGGTTTGATTAAACCATTGACCCATTTGGCTTCAGTTCAAAATATGTTTTAACCAGGCACTATTCATCACATGCTCTATAACATCCCCACAGTGAAGCATGGTGGTGGCAGCATCATGCTGTGGGGGCATTTATTCAACCTTTATTTATGCAGGTTAATCCCATTGAGCCTCGGAGACTCATTTACAAGAGGGACCTGATTAATTCTTTTAAAAGAGTGATTACAACAGATAACAACAACAATAGACAATCATAAAAGAGGCATACAATTTTTTTTTTTTTACAAGTTAAAATAAAATGGCAACCAAAAGGTAACGAAAAAACACCTAGATTATAAGGCGGTGTAGAAAACCAAAACAGGAACATGTCTGCATTGTTTTTTAACCATGCAGGAAGATGTTTGAAGTCAAAGAGGTCAAGGTCAAGAGCGTATAAGCAGCAGGAACTGGTAGCCTGCTCAGGATTGCAGAAAAGATGAATAAAATATCTTTACTGTTCTACAGCATTCAAACTGGACTAAAGGCTGACTTTCCAACATGACAATGATCTAATGTGCACAGTGAAGACAACTGGAGGGTCATGCAACTATTTAAATGTCCTGGAGTGGCCTACACAAAGTACTGACTTAAATCTTGTCTACTCTGAAAAGCTGCTAAAACGGTTCCTTACCAACAACTCTCATCCAACCTGAGATTGATAGAATCTGCAAAGAAAAAAAAAAAAAAAGAATCCAGGTGTGCAAAGCTTTTTGCATAACATCCTAAAAGACTAGAATAGTGATTTATTGTTTTTGCAAGGTAAGGCTTTTATTTTTGCATCACTTTATTCCTGTATAAATTTGACTAGAATGACTACAGTAAATACTGTTTTTGTGTCAGCCTTTCCAATGCAGGTCAATTTAGAACCAAACAAACATTTCCTAGTTGCCATAATATTCAATAATCATAACACCTAAACTATAACTTGTTTATGTAATTTTCTACGTATGTTACACTTTTTTTGTAATGCTGACTCTGTCTTAATAGAGCTACAATTATTTGAAATTAAACTGATTAAATATCCATGAACGGACAAGGTGAGTATTTAGGGACCAGCTTCCCCTCTCGTACTGCGCCAATTATCTTTTTTTCCTACATGACGTGAACGCAGCATCTTCCGCAGCAACAACAATGGCTACTAGCTGTCGGATGTGGAGACCAGGCCGAGGACGGTGCCTAAAACACTACGGGATAATTGCCATATTGTTTATGGACCTGGTCTTACAGAGCGTGAACGGTATGTTTACGAGATTGTCAGTTTTAGTCCGGCTCAAAGTGTTGGTCGTTATTGTGTATTGTAACAGAGCTAGCATTGGGGCTAAGCTAACAGGTTAGCACAGTGCAGCTACTAGCCCGCAATGAAAACACGGAGTGTGTAGCGTTTGGTTAAATCTTTGTTTGTCACTGGCCAGTTTTGGTAATTACCTCGTACTTAACTGACTGTTCGTGAGAACTATCTGTTAGCTGCTAATGCTGAATAAAGCTAGTTGAAATTAAATGACCGGACGTGTTGTTTTTCTGTTCTGGTTGGTTTCCAGGGTACTTGAGTTCTCCTCAGGTTAGCCACCAGGAGCCTGCGTTCACCAGAGAGGCCCAGCGTGGACCCATCATCACCAGCCCTGTGGTCCCTGCTGCAGCTTCTGGTAGAAACTCTTATAAAATAACTTTTGCAAACAAAATTAGTCATTGTTGATTTTTACAGTATTTGGTTGAAAAGTTTAAAACAAGGATAAACATGTCACACGAGATGGAAGTTTAATGCACATGACATTAGACTAATGAGCCACAAATACAAGTCTACCTGTACAAATAAAGGGTTAAAAAAAAAAAAAGAGTTGAATTCTGTTATTGTAAGCATGATCTGTCATGACCTTATAATCTCTGTTTTTGCAACTTTGACATCTTTGTTTTAACTTGTTTGAAAAAAAAATCTGTATTTCTCTCTTATGATTGTCTATTGTTGATTGTCCAAGGAAAATCTATTGTTGCTGCTGTCATCATCCTTAGTTTGTAGCCAGATCTCTCTTGTACATGAGTCCTCGAGGCTCAATGAGATTAACCTGTCTAAATAAAGGTTGAATGAATGAATTCATGTGACAGATTTATTTTTTCTTTTGATTCAATTTTGCAAACCACAACACATTCTAGGATAAAATTGAAGGAAAAACTCCTGGGACTGACTTCCTTTAGAATTCAATTCAAAGATTCTTTATATAGCACACTTAAAAACAACCACAGCTGCCAAAGTGCTTCACAAGAATTATGTCATAGAAACAAATATGATGAAAGAAATAAAACTGAGTAAAAAAATAAAATAAAATAAATAAAAGTATGATAAAAATTTGAAGTAAAATACCAATAAAATAATAGTATTAATAAAAACCAAGACAAACTATTTCATATTTGCTGCAATTTCCCAAAAACTCAAATCAATCAGGTACTAATTTGAGGTTGAAGGCCAGGGAGAATAGATGTGTTTTCAGTCTGGACTTAAACTGATCTAGTGACTGAGAGAGCTTAACAGACAGGGAGGTTGTTCCACAGTCTGTGTGCTGCCACAGAGAAGGCTCTGTCGCCTCTGGTCTTCAGACTAGCTTTAGGCACAGCCAACAAAAGCTGGTTGGCTGACCTCAGGGCTTTGAATGGAGTGTAAGGCTGCAACAGCTTGCTTAGGTACGATGAGCCTGTAGTGATCTAACCTCCTCCGTACATCTTGTCCCTGAAAACCTTCAGAAAGGACATAAACTGTATCCCATTAATTTGAACCACAGGACACAAATTATCTCATCGAGACTTAATTTTTTTTAAGTCAAATAATCAGAAGAACAATCTTCTTTTATTTTATTATCATTCTTATTTTTAATCTTGATAATCAAAGACTCTAATCAAAGTCATTATGAGGACACTTCATGACACTTTGAGTAATTAAGAAAAAAGAAACAACAATTTAACGTGTGTATCTTTTCTTATTTGAATGATGTTTTATTTCATATCATTTTAATGTTGAAGTAATCATTTAAATCAACTGTGAAAACGATATTAATGATTTTAAAACCTAATTAGAAATCATACAAGTTAAATGTTTTACTCAAAGTAATTTTTGATTCTTTCATTTGAGAGTGTGTGAGGCATATAGTTGTTACTTTGTCAAAGTTGAAGAACAAGTCAAGATGTTCCTACAGACTTTGTTTTAGTGTTACAAAAGACAGTTGGTGTGTGAATGCAAAGCACGCTTACATCGTATTATCATCTTGTATCTGTTTCATCAAACTAATCATTGGATTGATAGTTACAGCTTATTAATATTAGTCAACCCAGATTAATATGTTCAACAAAAATACTCAACCCTAGCCTACACAAAAATCGCAAAACCACCGTGAATTTTACAGATATTAAAATCTGACATGATTATATGAGCGTCATCAACGACGTATGCTCCAAAAGTTAAACAATCTAGATTTCACGAGATTGTGCATAATCTCATTTTTAAGGTTCGAGCAAAGTGGTTATTTCTCAACATTAGCTGATGTGTCAAGTAATTTTATAGATGTTTCATTTATGTTAATAAGGGCTTGTTAGTTAGAAAAGCGCTGGGCAAATATTAAAAAGAAACGAAAAAACAGAAACAAGCCATAAGTGGATGTTCTGGTCTCGTCTGTTCCATCGTTTTTTTTTTTTTTTTTTTTTGCCACTCTGTTTTTCAATCACTTCCCTCTGTCAGCCCGAGCAGATTACGAGGTTCATTACCCAAAGTAGTTATCTAGTGCTTGTTCAGGAGGTTGTGATGTTTGTGAAATGCAACAGGTAACCATAGAGATCCGTTTCACCTCGCATGTTTTAGTGAGCAGGCAACTGTCGTTAATTTTCACATGCATGAATATTAAACTGATCGTCCAACTGCTGCAAACTACAATCATCTCGAGAATGAAGCTGCTTCACTGCAGAATAGGTGTGCACGTTAACTAAGAGGCTGATTAAAAAGACCTGTTTGTTTTTGACAATTAGGAGCAGAACAGTCAATCACACGTAACCTTTAAATAGACCCTTGGGAGTGCTAGCACTGATGGTGTGTTTGTGTGTGTGAGTGTGTGTGTGGACATTTTCTACAATTGCAATAAAATGATAGTTTCAACCGAGGTTTGTTGTTGCGGCAGCGACTTACAGCTGAGGTCTGACGTGTTGGAGCATCTCAGGTGGAGACGCTCGATGGAGGGAGAAATCAATTCATTATGCGGAGCCATATGTTGCGCTGTCATAAGAAGGCATGAGCAGAACATGTCATCTGTTCTGGTGGATCAGGCTGCCCTGGAACATCTCAATAAACACAGAAGAATATTAAAATGCACTGTCTGGTTTTTACTCCTTGGTGCTGAGTGAGGCTGTGATTTCAGAATTCAAGACTGGTACATACTGGCAGTTTTGACAAGACCTTGTTATTGAGCTTTTATCTTAACGATGACATCATCATTGTAAGGTTCCTATTTTAGGACAAATCCGCAGATTATTTGG
The DNA here is from genome assembly GCA_031762415.1 of Simpsonichthys santanae. NCBI lineage: Eukaryota > Metazoa > Chordata > Actinopteri > Cyprinodontiformes > Rivulidae > Simpsonichthys > Simpsonichthys santanae. Next base: position 32,689,090 of record JARVLU010000103.1, on the reverse strand, counting down.
CAACATTTGAAATTCTCAACTAGATGCTGCTTTGGACTCTGTCCCAGGTTGTGAGCACCTCCACCCCACCTCTAAAGCACTAAAGGCAGCTGTGGCTGAGTGGTTAGAGCAGTTGTCCTTCAATGCAAAAGTTGGGGGTCCGATTCCGCCAGCAGTCACATGCTGAAGTGTCCTTAGGCAAGACATCAAAAAAGGTTCAATACAGAAACAACTGGACTTTATTTGTAGCAGGAAAACGTTTACAAATAAAGTCCAGTTGTTTCTGTATTGAACTTTTTTTGATTTTATCATGTCCTGGATGACTGAGAATCTTCACCAGCAACTTAGGCAAGACACATTCAAACACTAATGTGTGTCCCATCCGTGTATGAATGTGATAAAGCACTGATTATTCTTTGTATAGATCTAGAAGAGTGCTGTATAAATGGGTAAATGAGGGCACAGATTATGTTGTAAAAAGAACTTTGAGTGTCTTGATAAGATAGAAAGGTGTTATATATAAATACAGTTCTAAAAAAGCTAAGTCTGGTCCTCTGGACATTCAAAAAACAAAACAAAACAAAGCAAAAAAGGGGACCAGACTTAGCTTTTTTAGATTTTTCTACCTGGATTATTGAGCATGCATCAGGGTATAAATACAGTTCATTTACCATTTCAATAAAATAAAGAAAATTAATCCCAAAGGGAAATTAAGTGTTGTCGTAGCTCATCATGGTTTCATTCAAGAGTTGATATAGATGCTGATAGCTGTGGGCAGGAAGGATCTCCTGCTGCAAATCCAAATAATCTGGCCACAGATCCGTCCACCCGCATCCAGCTTGCTGTCAGATCCGTCGTGCACCTCGGTCCTCCTGGGCAGCAGAACTGCCTGAATGCTGGGCAGAATTCCTCCCAGAGCGATGGTCATGCCTCTGAGTAGGCTGCAGAGCTCCTCGTCGCCACAGACAGACAGCTGAAGGTGCCGGGGGATGATCCTGTTGTCACGAGCGGAGTTTCCCACCAGCAGGATCTTAGCGATCAGGTTCTCGAGCACCGCTGCCAGGCTGAAGGGAATTTGTCCACAACGCCTCCTTTTCAACTCATTTGGGATTTGGGGGCTGTAGTTGAGGTGTTAATCATCTGCTCCTGGTTGATATAAAAAAAAAGCACCTTGTTTCCATGGTTACGCATCATAACAAATGGCCAAAAGTAAAAAGGTTTCAGTAAAAATCCTTCCAGCTGTTTGCTTTAAAGCCGTTTGACCCCTGCACGGAAGGTCCAGGTCTAAAAATCACACCATTGATACATATTCTTGAAAAACTGACCCAAACCTGCCCATCTGTTTTATTTATTTTTTTATTTTTTTTATTTAAAAAGTATACTGCTGCAGATCAAATCACAAATGTGTGGGCGGCTGCCGAGATGGGCATGATGTGGGCAGAAGTGGACAACATCAATGTGCATGGTCAAAAATGCAGTTTTGCAAGACTGTGATGTTTGTATGCAATTGGGATTTAATTATACTTCTTACACACAAAAACTACAAAGGATGCACAACTTGATTTAACTGCAATGTAACCAGCTGTTCCAGATGCTTCAGATCTGTCTTGTTCCAGCTTTTATTAACCCTCAGTTTATTTGCATTAGTTCATTCAAAATAATAAAAAAAAAGGAAAAACCTTAAAATTATAAAGTCACTCCTGAAATGAAACCAAATAAGGAATTGCTCATCTGCAACAGCTGAACACACTTGTGACTCTGGTCTTGGTACTGTAGTGCATCTTGGTACTGTAGTGCGTCTTGGTACTGTAGTGCATCTTGGTACTGTAGTGCGTCTTGGTACTGTAGTGCGTCTTGGTACTGTAGTGCATCTTGGTACTGTAGAGCGTCTTGGTACTGTAGAGCGTCTTGGTACTGTAGTACATCTTGGTACTGTAGTGCATCTTGGTACTGTAGAGCGTCTTGGTACTGTAGTGTGTCTTGGTACTGTAGTGCATCTTGGTACTGTAGAGCGTCTTGGTACTGTAGTGCGTCTTGGTACTGTAGAGCATCTTGGTACTGTAGAGCGTCTTGGTACTGTAGTGCATCTTGGTACTGTAGTGCATCTTGGTACTGTAGTGCATCTTGGTACTGTAGTGCTTCTTGGTACTGTAAAGCGTCTTGGTACTGTAGAGTGTCTTGGTACTGTAGAGCGTCTTGGTACTGTAGTGCTCATTGACTTTCTTCTGGACAGTGAACGGGTTGGTAAAGAATATGGAGTCAGATTGATACAGTGTGTATGGTTATAACCTGTTCAAAATTCAAATGGGATGTTCACTTTGGTTTAACCCCAGTCAGCTTTTAGCACCTTTCGGTGGTGCTTTATCACAAGGTTAACCACCTGTGTTTACTGCCATCTGAAGATGAACATACGTCTTGTATTAGTCTCAGAAACAGAGGACTGGCAGGTACTTTCTATTAGTGTGCCCATCACAACGACAGCCTGGACTCTTAGAGGAAGTGGTGACCTGAGCAGATACTGGGTCAAATCGGGGGTGAATCTGACTGGTTGACGGCAGGTGAGGCATGAGTCTGTGCAGAATAGATTTGGTAATGAGCACTCAGGCTGTCTCAAGCTGTGCACATTTTCATTAACCTTTATTTAACCAGACAAATCCCATTGAGATCACTCACCTCTTTTGCAAGGGAGGCCTGGAACTGGAGGCAGCCTAACATGCATGTTAGGACTGTGAGAGAAAAACCACACAGACACGAAGAGAACATGCAAACTCCACACAGAAAGACCCTAGGTCTAACCCAGGATTGAACCTTCTTGCTGTGAAGCAACAGTGCCAACCACTAAGCTGTCGTGCCATGACATGAAAAGAGACTTTGATTTTCAACAACTGGTCCTCTAAAACGTGGCCACATGGTCTTTTGGTTGCAAGTACTCAGACTACAACACATGATTTGCCTGTTTTCTTGCAATTTTTCTGCAATTTTGAGTCACTTAGTAATCTCCAACAGCAGCAGCCCACACGTCAGTGGCTGCCTTTGATCCTTGAGCACTCAAAGAAAAAAGCCTTCAAGTTTGACCTTGTAAATGGATAAAAGTCCTAATCACGAGCTGACATCTGAAGGAGCGACTAGCTCATTCAGGCCTCGCACAAGAACCAAAAGCACCACTTCAGTTAGGTGCAGTTGGTGCAACAGATAATCGCTTTGATTTGCGATGCACCTTCATTAACATTTCAGGTTAAACCCACTCAGCACCGGAAAGCATGAGTAACCTCAGCAAATCCCATTAAAATACAAGAACCCCGTGAAACAAAAACACAGAGTCAACACGGCTTGTAAAAGAAGCTGTGTGCAAATGTTAATTTTAGCTTTGACGTGTGATGTGTCTTACAGAATTTGAGTACATAGCCATTTTATTCTTATGAGCAGAAAACAATATAAATACACTAAATGAATGGCAAATTTCTAAACTGCTTTCCAACACTTTGTGATAAAAGCGAAGTCATCATCATCAGAAAAAAGCATCAATGCTTGTGTTTAAAAGCGTGTTAAAACACGTTGGAGCTTAGCCTAGCCTGCTACCACTGACTCCTTCTGGACTCGAGCTCTGTGTGTGGTGTACGTCACCACGCACTGTAGTTGTGTCGCAGCTTTTTTGGTTTGGGTTGAAATGGCCGCTTCGACCCGAACAGAAAAAGAAATGTGTCAGTGAAACTGAAGCTGTAATCGTAGCGTAATTTATATTGAAAAATGTGCTTAAAACTCATATCACCATTATTGAATAAAAGTATATCGTATTATTGATATCGAATTATTGTCCAGCCCTACCAGCAGCTCTTCCTCCTAGCTTTTTCATGCGTGGTGTTCCTATTGAGTTTTTGGATTCTTACAAATACTGTATTTGGGAATTTTAATTGATAAGCCACATGTTGAAAACTTGATGAAGAAACTGAAATTGAAACTGGGTTTCATTTACAGAAATAGATCTTGTTTAACTCTGAAGGCCAGAAAACACCCTGTAGCTGCAACTTTCCCACCAGCCATCGACTACGGTGACATTATAGTATTTACATGAATGCCTTGCCAGCTCCTTGCAGATGCTGGACGCTGTCTATCATGGCGCGCTGAGATTCATAACTGGTTGTAACTACCATACCATCATTGCACTCTGCACTCATTGGTAAGATGGTCATCATCATCTACACGTAGGCTCTCACACTGGTACATTTTTTTTTATCTACAAATCCCTTCTTGGTCTGCTTCCTTATTATATCTACTCCTACATGTCATATCTATGTTGTCTGTCTAAAACAGGTCTCTCTTGTGATTCAAGGTGACTAACCTGTATAAATAAAGGTTGAATTAAATGTTTTAAAGGTGTTCCTAAATCCCTTTCTTTGTGGTACCACTGTTTAATCAGCTAGACTGATAATATGCTGTAATTCCAAAGGCTTTTGGTAAAATGTTCCAGGCATCCTGCTGATTATGTCTTGTTCTACGTCGTGTTCAGGCATCCTGCTGATTGCCTGGTTCTTTTAAAGCAGTAGCTGCAGAGTAATATGGTTTGCAAATCAGAGGAATTCTTCCTCGCTGAGAGAAAGCCACGAAGGTCTCGAGTGATGACTCAAACCCCACCAACTGCTGGTAGACGTTTTGAACCACAGACCAGTTTTTTTTTTTTTTTTTTTCTGAATCATCCTCCTGCCATGTTTACACTCCAGTGAAAAATCCTCCCTGTACCGCTCTGACACATTTCAAGATGTGATGTTTGGATTTTGAGTTTCTTTTCCCCTCACCTTTTTCTGTTGCAGTTTGGAACATTGTGCTGTTGCTGAGATGTCTTTCTTCCCAGTGTGTGCCGCCATCACTCTTTTTAGGCTGCACAGTGCAAAGTTGTGTGAACTGTTGCTTGACTAGGGCTGAAAATATCAGGAACTGGGACAAAATAATGCATTTATCACTATATGGAGAGATTAGTGTGCAGACAATCAGAATCAGCTTTATTGTCATTGCACAGAACACAAGGAAATTACATTTCACTACAGCCTGTACAAAGAACCACAAACAGACACAGACTTGGGTAGATGGGGTGACTGAGGCGGCAGCCTCTGAGAGGTGCTCATTTTTCGTTAGATTAGAAAAAGGGGGACACGAGGGAAGAGGGGGCAAAAAAAAAAAAATCTTGCACTGTGTCCCTGCAGGACACAGCGTGAGGCTGCAAAAAGAAAAACAAGCACATTAAAAAATAGTAACATAAATAGACAGACATGTGCGTGTGGAGTGGGTAAGGGGTGGGGGTCCCAGTACAGGTCGCCAGGTTAGCGACGCAGCCATTAGCGCCCTCGCATCTCCTAGGATGCTGCACCAGGGGAGGGGAGGGGCAATGAGGGAGGACAACGAAGGCATGAGTTTGAGGAGCTGGTATTATAAGAAATCAAGTCTTATAATTTGATGGAGGTTGTGAAGGTGAAGCACCTCGTTTAAAAAATGTGTTAATTTGTTCATTTTATAATTTTTTTTTGTTAATATGCAAAAGCAGAAGTGAGGAAAAATATAATTTTCCAACAATAAGGTGTTTTCTGTTAATTCTCCGGGGTAGAGATGTATAGAAGAAAATTATGGGCAGTTTAGAAATTATGGGAGTGGTGGTGCAGAGGTGAAAGAAGGTGGAGCATGTGATCAGACGGTCATCTGTTCAACTCCCAGGACCAACATCAAAATGCTGGTGGGAAAGGTGAAGCACCCACACCTGCCTCCACCCTCATTTGCCCTCCTCTTGGTCCTTGGGCAAGGCCTTTAACTTCCACCATTTGCTCCCCCGGATGCCCTAGCTGGTAGCTCCCTGTGTATCGCACCAAGACCTTCTGTTAATGCCAATCAGAGCTGTGCTGACTGACACCAACATCTTAACAGGACTATGGGCTATCTGGAGGGGCTCCATGGACTAAGCTAATGGCAACGCATAGCACTTTATTATAATTGTGCTTGCAGGTAGAGTTTTTTTGTGTGTCTTAAATCGTGTCCTGATAAGGACAAAGTGTGACGAGATCTTTTTGTGGTACCACCATCCTCTCCTCGTGGCCTTTTCCCCTTTTCCTATCTAAAATAATAAAGGGCCGCGCTCTCAGGAGGAGCAGCAACATGCACTCCGCCCATCTTTCAGACAACTGTACAAACATAATCTCACTGTATTTCGGTACAATGATAACAAAGTGTATTCCGAGTCTGATTCCGAGTCTGAAATGTTCACAAGTTTTTGCACGGACTGCTAAAATGTTGCACACTCGTTACAAGTAGGATGATTAGACACAGACAGACCATTAAAATTGGCTTCACGTCCGTATTACTCCATTTAACTCTTAGAAATGGGACACTGTCCTTGGCAGAGGCTGTGCTCTTTGAGTGTGCTTCAGTTTCACATAATTCTGAGAACTTAATAAATCCTTTTAAAACGTATAAATATACTTGACCTTTTTTTTCCTCTCATCATGAAAAGCTCTTTGGTATATTTAAGAGAACATTGCTTCATTGCTTAACCGCTTAATTTCTTGTCATAAACGTTGAAGTATGCCTCATTTCTCTGGGTCTGTATTCATTACATTCAAATATTTAATTTGCACAAACGTTAGCACATTTGATGACATGACTGAGCTTTTTACATAACCACAAATAACTGCTGTGGAAATGCTTCTCATCGAAGACACAGCTGTTGTCATGACAACTTAATTTTCATTCAAAGTTACGAAGTTAAAAAAAAATGAGAACAGGACATTTTTATGTATTTTGAGATCCACGCTCACGTTTTCCAGATGTGCCCACTTTGTGTTTTATTCCCTTCAGAGTCCTCTTGCTTGAAGATTAAAGGTTTCTATTCTATGTAGAACAAGCACCGCCCACAAAACATGAATATTTATGAGATTACTCAAAAGCCAAAGACGCTCATTAGCATAGCTCATAAAAACCTGCAGCCTGCGTCCTCCAATCTTTGATATTTTGGTCCAGAGTGCCCCCTGAAGCACCGCTGAACAAGACTGAGCTGCAGGAATCACTTGGTCCAGGTTCAGCTTCAGAATGAGCGCGGTGACATCCTCTCCCACCCAGTAGGTAAACATTCATGTGTGGGCGCAAAAGACTCCTGCGACTGCTCCTCACGCAGCACATGATGCCGTCGCTGCACGCTGAAGGAGTTTTCAAAGTTCTGGAAGCTATCAACCTTTTTCCTTTGCTTTGAACATTTTGTCTGGTTCCTAAGGCTTCAGAGGATTCAGATTAACCCGTCGATACTTGAAATGAATGCTTTTCATCCACTCTGCACTGCAGCAACTGCCTCGTGGCGAGCGCTGATGAGCGCGTGCGCGTTTGGGATGTGATTATTTGTCTCTGATATGCAAATATGTGCAACCACTGCTGCTTCTCTACAAGAAGGTCATGGGTACGATCCATGGTTTGGACCTGGGGTCTGGCGTTGGCACGTTCTCCTCATGTTTGCACGGGTTTTCTCCAGGTACTCCCATTTCAATTCAGTTCAGTTCAGTTTATTTATAGAGCGCTAAGTCACAACAGAAGTCGACAGTGCACTGGACAGAAACATTGATATATATATATATATATAAATATATATATATATATAAAACAATACTTTAACATTATATGTATGAGGAGCAGACTGGTTTGAGTTTAACTCTGTCATCTTGAGCAAGCATGAAGGCGACAGTGGAAAGGAAAAACTCCCTCATGAGGAAGAAACTTTTAGCAGAAACAGGCTCAGGACAAGTGGCCATCTGCTTCAACTGGCTGGGTTTGAGAGGAACAGATACACAATGACAGGTCAAGAATCACATGTTCAGACAGAAATAGTATCAAATGAAAACTATTCAATTTTAACAATTCATTTAAGAAAATGAGGTCGATTTGTCTAGTAGTGTAAGCCTATAGCCAACAAATCAACCCTAACTATTGGATTTATCAAGAAGAACAGTCTCAATCCCAGTCTTAAAACTGGACAATGTGTCAGCCTCACGG
>JARVLU010000103.1:32611880-32623913 GCA_031762415.1 Simpsonichthys santanae | reverse complement strand
CGGATCTCGGCCGTAAACCGAGGACTACCTGTATATATATACTGTATATATATATATATATATATATATATACTGTATACTGTATATCCAGTATATTCTGTTCTGTTTCACTGCAATGTTTATAAAACGTGGTGTGGTAGTAGCTAAGAGTCATTCTCAACACATACTTTATGCATCACTCATTACACCACGGTGGCCAAAGTGTGGCCCGAGGACCATTTGCGGCCCTTGGAGTGATTCTGTGCGGTCCACAATTGCAGTTTAAGAATTATATCATTTTGGCCAGCAGGCTTAAGAGGTTGATGCAGACTTTCTGTAGATTAGTTGGCAATTGTTTTTTATATAATTTTTAGGTTTAACAGCAAAACAGATGAAAAACAACCTTCTCCAAATGAGCAATGTTAAAGAAAATACAAACCTTTGGCTATAATCTTTTTATTTTCACTTCATGGTACAAAACACCAAAAAACATTTACTGGTTTCTACCAGAAAGGAGATTTACGGATAATGATTCATAAAACTTGACTAAATATTAAAATTGATAAAATAATCAAGAGGGAAATTGAACATTTTAAATGAATATAACGTGGTATCATCAACATACGAGTTGATCAACTTTATAAAACCTTCTATGAATTTGTTGTAGCGACTGACAGCTGGACGATTTTTCAGATCTTCAATCAGCCTTTTGGGCCGTCTGTGGTCCAAAAAGCTGATTGACCGCCTTTTAAAAGGACATTTAATAAAATTACACTTTTGTTGCTGAGAACAGACTAAAATGAAGTTTCCAAACACAAGAAAACAACAAACATAGACCCAACATAACAAATAAATCAAATCATTTTTAATAAAGAATATAAGCTTAGTGTTTATGAGGCTTTTAATGTTTTAGATCTACAACAATTTAAAATGTTCTCCACCAAAATTAATAAATTTGTCTTTTCTCCAAAATGTTGTTCACATTTAGAGTAAAATTCACAAGTAATTTTATTTAGATATTTTTGACCAAAGTATAAAAGCGTTTGGACATAACTGCATTACATAAAACCTTTGTGAAAACTTTGTCATTATCTTATTGTGTTAGCGGTTTGTCTGTTAGCAAAATATTTCCCAAACCCTGGATGGATCGTGTTAAAGTACCAGAAAGAAATAATTTCATGTACTGTACATACAAAAATGACGGACATTTCAAGATAGAAGCCACAGCTAGTTAGCATTAGCCACTACAAAAAATGGCTTTAGTTCAGTCATTTTCACAGAAAGTAGCTAAAATTCGACGTGGCAGTAGCTGAGAGTCAGCCACAACTCGTGCTTCAAGCATGACGGGTCAACGTTTTTGCATGAAACTGCTATTTTCAAGGTTTGACTAAAACAGCTACCGTAATGTTCTGACTATAAGGCACATTAAGCGAAACAAAACAGTCAGATGTCAAACTTTATTCAACTAATTCACAATAACCACATAAAATCAGTTTGAGGTCAGTAAGCACAACCAGAATTCATACATAAGGTGCACCGGATTATAAGGCTCACGGTCGATTTTTGAGACAAATTAAAAGATTTTAAATGCACCTGATAGTCCGAAAAATATGGTACAGCTCATTTCTCTGTAAAGGACGAGCTCTGTCATGAAAGTAAAGCCAAGTTTTTGTAAATGTTTTATATTCTGTCCCTTTCTAGTATCAACCTTTGGACATCTTTAAACCCAAGCTAACTAATTTTAACATAGATTAGCTGGTTAATAAAACGTTTCAGTTGTTTTATTCAAAATGTTTTCTAATGAGTTGCTTTTTGGTCACAACAGAAAAAATCAATGTGAGCCTGACAAATGAATGCTGGGGAGACGTTCACATCTCTGCAGAAGGGAAAAGTGGGGGTGTGTATGCAGAAGCCTGGACAGCAGACATGTCCACGAAGCTGTGTGAAGAACAGAAATGTGGGGACACCATCCAAAGCACAAGCAGCCCGTCGAAGGGAAGAGATGTCATCTTTAAGAGTTTGCACGCCAGAAGCCGAGCGTCCCCTCTGAACCAGTACAGCTTCGTGACAATGGACGGCGACAACTCTAAGATCAAATCCACAAATAAAGCCCATGTTGTCTGCAAAGGTACCAGTTTAATAATTATTCTCATAAATATGTTTTATTTTCCTCAACCTGAAACAAAAATTACATTTCAGTGATTTTTTTTTTCATAGTTTTATTGAAATTTTTAATTTTCATTTCCTGAACAACACAAGAAAAAATGTCAGAGAAAAATAAAAACATCTGACAGACTTTTTAATGTTTTTTAAACAAGGCGAAACTGAAATGTTAAAGTTAAAATTATAAGAACACAACGCTAAAACTAGCCGAACAGTAGCTAAAAGCTCCATTTTGCAAAACAGTAAACAGAAGTCAAAATCAGCAAAACTGTGTAGCTGCAAGCTAAAATTAACAAAACAGCTAAAAGCTAAAACTAGTTGAACAGTACCTAAAAGCGCCATTTAGCAAAACTGTAGCTGCAAGCCAAAAGTAATTAAACATTAGCTAAAAGCTAAAACTAGCAGAACAGTAGCTAAAAGCTCCATTTAGCGAAATCGTAAATTTAAGTCAAATTTAGCAAAACTGTAGCTATAAGCCAAAAGTAACAAAACAATAGCAAAAAGCTAAAACTAGCCAAACATTAGCCAAAAGCTCCATTTAGCAAAACAGTATATAGAAATAAAAATCAGCAAAACTGTATAGCTGCAAGCTAAAATTAACTAAACAATAGCTAAAAGCTAAAACTAGCCAAACAGTAGCTAAAAGCTCAATTCAGCAAAACCATAAATAGAAGTCAAAAATAGCAAAACTGTAGCTTTAAGCCAAAAGTTACAAAACAATAACTAAAAGTTAACAATAAAGTACAGTATGCAAGTACAGGTATGTTGAAGTAAATTTCAAAGAGAATAAAGTATTTAAATAATTTAGGGATCTAAATGTATTCCTATTAGAAAAAAAATTGAATAATTCAGAAAGTATAAAAACTACAGTTACGTAACATCAAAGCCTTAATTTTTTACACAAGCTGATCAGTTCGGTACGTGAACGGCTTAAATTGCTGAAAGTGTGCTCAATTAATTAGAGGTAACTCAGCTTTCCCACTAAATTAGCGGTGATGTTTTAATTATCTCGTACTTTTTACTGATCTGATCAATAATAACTGTTAATGAGAATTAGAAAGTTTTTCCTTCCTGCAATCAAAGTTCTGACGTAAAAGTTAGACATGAGAAAAAAGAAATAAATATTTTGTTTTTTATCAGAGAGAAACAGAGTGACGCTAATCCTCTTCCACAGAATCGCAACAAAAATCAGTTGGAAGTTCTTTTGCTCTTTTCTTTTCAATAGTTTTTCTCGTTTGTTTTATAAATCTCTAAAAAAAAAATAATTAATTAGTTGACAACCGCCACGATTTCTGTGGTTAATTTTGTGTTTGCACATAACCGATCTGGATTCTTTGTGTTCGTGGTTTTGTCTAAACCTTATTTGGCACTTCTTTTCTTTGTTGCAGACAGCGTCAAGATGAGATTCGCTACGACTCGGGACAAATGCTCCGGTAATATTCAGATACTTTATGAGGGCAAGTGGCTTCCAGTGCTCAAGAGTTCTCTTGAAAATACTCAAACTCAAAATGCCATCTGTGAAGAGCTGAAGTGTGGCAACGCTCTCGCTGTTAATTCTTACTTTGGACCAGCACCAGCTAAGGATCATGTCATCAGCATAACGGAGTGTTCTAAAAACAATTTTTCATCTTGTCAAATAACTCCTGAGAAAGCAGCATCCTCACATCAGTTTGGAGCGCTCCACTGCTCTGGTCTGTGTCATCACTTCTGTCTTCTTTATTTTATTCATTTCTAATCATCTTGAACAAAGTTTTTACCCACATATAGAAACTTTCTATGCAGCAATAATTTGTAATTCTGCCTAAAATGCTATTTTCAGATTTTCACTGTGTGTTCAATATAAAATAATATGTGCTCTGTTTCATGAGTAGATAAAGCAGAACATTCAAGTTTGGACAGATGTTTTTAGATTTAGTGCTCGTATTCTCTCAGATAATCTACAGTAGTTCTATGATAAATTAGCGTTTTTATCGCTACGTCCTGATGGATTATTTCCCCATACTGTATTTATAATCCAATTTTTGGCTGAGATATGACCGTTCTCATTCATTCTGACTGAAAATATTGAACACTACCATTTTCAGCCACTAGATGGCACTCGAGTAGTATGGTATGCCGTTGTGTCATGTAATAGGTAAAGTGGCTATTAATGACACAATCAGCTTGGCATAGCCTGACACCTTCATCCAACTCGCTTGGAACAACCGTCAAATCAACTTGATTTAGTTGCGCCACACCGGCGAAATGCAGCTAATTTGAACATTGAAGTGCATTTATTAAGTAAAAGTTCGACTGCGACACACCTTTACCATAAAGTCAAGCAAAAAAATAAATGTTTTAGGAGCTTATGTTGTTAAATCCTTGTTAAAGTCCTCCTGTGCACGCTCCCACTGCCGCCATTTGGCAGCCAATCGATTTTTGGCATATCACCGGCCCACATTTCTGGGTTGTCAGCAGTGATGTGTAACAAATGCGACACGTTAGTGGTGACGCATAATGAATGCGACGTATACGGCAAAGCGGCATATTAATTTTTTAAATTTTTTTTTACTTTATTAGACACATTTGGACTGATGCGATTTATAATGGTGTGACGTGTACGGCGGAAAATACGGTGTTACTACCTTGTAAGCACAATAAGCATTTATAAATCTATTTCTTTAGCATATAATATCGTACTTTATCACTGCATTATAAATATCTACAACTAATATTATATCCTAAAAAAGTTAGGTTTACAAATGCTTATTGTGCTCACAAGGTAGTAACTTACTCTGAAATGTTTAATATAACAACGCTAGATGAAATATAAATGGCAGATGTGGCTCATTATTTGGTAATAAACTGGCCAATTTTGTCTCTCTGTCACCCTTAATTAATGCATAATAAACAATTATTAATGATTTATAAAGTGTTTATAGAGGAATTAATACATATCTATAAATTATTTATTAGCATCTATAATGGGAACCTTATTGTAAAATGTACTGATGTATCTTTAATTCAGTTTGGAGCTGAAAACTGATGCCCTGTTGCTGTTTTTGGTCCTTCTGCTTGCTATAGGCTGGAGGAAGATAGCTTTAGAAGTTGATCACGCCTGTAAAGGTGAAGTAAGTATTTACTCTGAAGGAACCTCTGAAGACAAAAGAAGTGTTGTTATCAGCCAAGACTGGCAAGAAGCTGAAGGGAAGAGGCTCTGTTTGGATATGAACTGTGGCGACTTCAAGAGACATAAAGAAATGCCATTGGAAGCGTCTGAGACCTTCTGGAACAAAAGATTTACTTGTTCTAATGCTACCAACATCTGGGACTGTGAAAAAGCTGCTGCTCCCCCTGAGCAGAAAAAGCTCTACATCGAATGTGGCGGTAAGATTTATTTGGACAAGCTGGCTCTTTGACAACCAGAGCGAACACATTTACAAAATGTCCAACAAACAAATCTGGGTATCCATTTGATGTTATTATGTGAACGTTCATGAAGTATTCACACTATTGTTTTGTTTCTCGTCCCGCAGTTTTCAAGTTATTTTAACAAATCATAAAGCAGAACGTTCAGCTCTTTCAGGACAATCCTTTTAGTATTGGTGCAACTTTAGCTTTTTAAAATATTTAGCCTTTTCTGCCATCTTTTCCTCATAGAAAATGAATTGAGCTCATTTTACATCCTTCAGATCTTTAGATGTGTTTACAACCTTTGACTGCTCATTTCACATTTTGTTCAGCTTCTTTCAGCTTCCTTCTGTAAATTTAAACTTTTTTCAGCTACTTTCAGCTGTTTTTTTTTTCAGCTGTTTGTGCTCTTTTCAGTTTCTTTCTGCTAACTACAACTACAACTCTTCTTCTTTCTGCTATTTTCTCCATGTTATGCTCCTTTTAGCTTATTTCTGCTAGTTACAGTTATTTCAGCTGATATTTAGCCACTTGCTCACTCCTCTTCCTTTTGGTATAATTTAAGCTTCTTTCTGCTTTTTTTTTAGCTGTACTTTTCAGCTGTTTTTTTATATTGTTGCTAATTTCATCTTTTTTCAGCTTAATTGGGCAAACATGTTCTTTCTGCTAATTGAAGCTTGTTCTACTTTTTCAGCTACCGTTTTAGCATTTTTTTTATCTACAAATTTCAGCTGCTTTCAGATAAATTCAGATTTTTAATGGCAATTTCTGCTGCGTTCAGCCTAATTAACTTCTTTCTGCTAATTTCCACTTGTTCTCCTTTCAGATTTTTCTGATAGTTTCAGCTTTTTCTGCAATTTCAACTACTATTTAGCTGTTTGTATTCTAATTTTTACTTTTTTTTTTTTTTTTTTTTTTTTTTTTTTTTTGTTGCTATTTCCACATTTTTAGCTAATTTCAGCCCGTTCCACTTCCTTCTGGTACTTTCGGCTTTTTTCTACCTTTTCAGCTACTTTTCAGCCTTTTTTTTTTTGTGCTAATTTCCAATTTTTTGTGCTAATTTCTGCTAATTTAAACCACATTCTGCAAATATTTGCTCTTCTTGCTTTCTTCTGCTAATTTAGTTTTTTTTTCTTAATTTTGTCTACATTTCAGCATGTTTTGAGCTAATTTCAGCTGTTTTTCAGCAATTTAATTTATTCAGTAACCTTTATTTAACCAGGCAAGTCCCATTGAGATCACAGTACAGATCTCGTTTACAAGGGAGGCCTGAAGGCAGCTAACATGCATGTTTTTTGGTCTGTGGGAGGAAACTGGAGCACCTGGAGAAAACCCACGCAAGCACAAGAAGAACATGCAAAATCCACACAGAAAGACCCCAGGTCCAACCGCAGATTGGACCTAGGACCTTCTTGCTTTGAGGCAACAGTGCTAACCACTGAGCGGCCATGCTGCCAATAATGCAATAAACATTCACACTGCATTTTCCCAGGAAATGCCATTTCAAATTCTTAAATTCAACGTCTGCAAGTAGGTTAATTTTTTTGTGATTTTTTTTGCTATGACCACCACGTCTGCAGTGCAAGCTCATACACAGCGTGCGAGTCCTTCTTTAGCTTAGGACAAATGCAAAAAAATGCAACATTTGTGGTAAAAAAAGCAAACCTGACATCTAAATTTGTAAGCTGAACTAAATCAAAATCTCAAAAGTTATTGAGATTTAGACATAATTTATAAATGATCAATTCTACAACTACAGTTTCTTTGTTACAGGTAAGTAAATAATAGACCTCAAAGTCCTGATGCATGCTCAATAATCTAACAAGGTTGAGTCAGGTCCTCTGGACGGGTCCTTCTTTGTTGAAACGTTTTGTCTTTAAAATCCAAAAGACTTCTACCGTCAAAAGATGAAGCGTTTCAACAAAGAAGAGCCAGAGGGCCTGACTCAACCTTGTTAGACCGTCTCTTCCTGACTGATCCTCAATCTGTAAGATGACAAATGTCAACTTTTTATTGTTTTCTTCCCTAGATGAGCCGAAGGTCAGTCTTTCAAAAACGTGTGCTGGAGTAGTGAGTATAGACGGCATTCAAGTGTGCGACAGTCAGTGGAAGCTTGAATATTCGCACAGGGTTTGTCAACAACTGAACTGTGGCAATGCCATCGAGGGACTCTTGGAAAAAAGACCTGCTTCAAACAAAGAATCTTACCACGTCCGCTGCGATGAGCACAATTACATCATCGGCCAGTGTCACAGAGTCAAAGGGCCGTGCAAGAATGTTGTCTCTATTTACTGTACTGGTAAGTTCAATTTAATCCTCCTATTTGAAGCCAAATAGTTCATAACTCTCAATATTAGAGAAACTGCACAATATAAATGTATTTTAGACAACAGTGTTTCCCAACCTGGGGTCCAGATCTCCATGGGGGGCGCTAGAGAGCACAGGGGGGGTCGCATAAATATGTCTGCTTAGTGGTTGTAAAAATATCAATTTATTGTCTGTGTAACAACTTTAGAAAATATCCTTTTATTTATAATTACTGTATAATGTTTGAAATTTCACCAAATCCTGATTAACACTGAATAACCCTCTTTTTGGTTATGTTTTAAGCATTTTCTACAACGTATTATGTTAAAAACGAAAATCTTTTAAGAGCGCTTTGTTCTGATGTCACACTGTGCGCCGTCTGGCAGGGTGTCATCATCGCACTTGGTTAAGTTTATTAAATATATAAAATAAACGTAAGCACACGCAGCTGTAAATGTTTAATTGTGTAAAAACACACAGAGGAGTCATTTTTCTGACAACATAAGAACAGTGTCCTACATTGTTATTACTATTCAGGTAGTGACGTGCACGAGCCACACAAGCATCTTTTGAGTGTTCCCTTTTCATCACTAAGGCCAAAAATCTGCACAATATTGGATAAACCTTCTGAAACCACCTGTCTGAGTTGATGTGTGGAGCTCATGCAGTGGATCAAATGAAAACTGTCCCGCTCTCCAACACTGTCACAGTTTCTTTATTGTCATTTTTTATTTATTTATTGTCAATTCTTTATTGTCATATGTCAAGGACATAATAGATGAAATAGCTGAAAATTGCAAAAATCAGCTTCATGACAGGATCAGGAAGATATCTTGAAAAAACTATTATTATTATTATTATTATTATTATTATTATTATAAAGACTGTTTTTAAAAGAAAAGTTCTGCGAGTAATTCTCAAAACAGTGTTCTGGTTTCTGTTGTACAACTACCAGTTTACACCTTTTACAAATAAAAGTTTGTAACTATTTTTATTATTATTATTTACACTACTATTAATTATAATATTAATTTTAATATTTACTCTATTATTTTAATAATTTTATGAAGAGAGATTAATCTGATAGTCTTTTGAGAGAGGGGATTGGGGGGTCCCAGATTGGCTAGGAAGTAAGAAGGGGGGTCTTTAAGGAAAATAGATTGAACCACTGCTATTTTAGACTAATGGTTTCTTTCTTTCTAATTATTCATATTTTTCCATGAATCAAACATTTGTTAGAAGAAGCTCTAAAATAGTCAGTCAAGAAAAGATTAGAATAAAGACTCATAAAATAAACCTGTTCAAATCCATGGAGATCACCAACCCTCATTTGTTCTTCTTCTACTATGGATTAAATTATAATCACGTCTCAAGCACATTTTAGTTTATAAAGAATATTCACATGAATCAATCACACATCAGGTCTTTTTGATAAACATTCACATAGAAAATAGTTTTGACAGGAAGTAGCTGAGAGATAAGAAGTTTAGCATAGAACCAAACTTGGCAGAATTTAAGTACAAAAACTCGCTGACCAGGACGGACGAAACACATAAAGTCACTTATTTACTACACGTTTGTTTACTGAAAAACAAACAACACGTCTTTTGTTGTTTCGGTGTTTTAAAGCTGTTAGCCTTTAGCTTCCCCGACAGAAAGCTGATCAACCTTTGCCAAATGGATCATATTGCAAATTGTTTTTCCTGATATCTTCTTTACGTTACAGGCAGCGTCTCGTTCAACACCACGGATAAGTGCAGCGGTCAAATAACGATCAACTACGACGCAAACAGAAACCAGAAGTTGTGCAAAGCCGACATTTCCGATGAGTTATTGGAAAACACGTGTCAAAGGAATGGCTGTGGCTCTTTTACCCGAAAACAGCTGTTCAGCTCAGACAGGAAGGTAAGACTTTATTTTTAATTGTTCAACTTTGTTTAGGTTCCTGTAAAGATTTGGACCATTTTTACAGCTACGTTCTGCAACAAATGCAGTTTCAAACAAAAACTCCTTCAAAAATCAAATTCTTAAAGAGATTTCAGTTACATTGAAAGCTAAAAAGACTTCACGGACTTAACGACCTAATGTGTTTCCCGTCTGCTTTGCTGAGCCTCTTCATCCACAAACTGTTCTTGTCTGAACGTTTGTGAAGCATTCACACTATTGTCATCCATTTTTCTTCCGTACATTTTTCGGCGCAATTCTCGTCCTGCAGATTTCAACAAATCGTAAATCAAAATGTTCGGCTATTTCAGGACAAACCTGCTATGACTTTCTGTATTGGTGCAAACTAAACATTTTGAAACGTTTAGCCTTTTTGCCATTCTGCAAGTTTAAACTTTGTTTTTCAGCTATTTTCAGCTGTTTTATGATCCTTTCAGATTCTTTCTGCCAACTACAACATTTCTGTGCTTCTTCTTTCTCCTAATTTCAGCTTGTTGCTCTTTTCAGCTTATTTACCGGTATGCGTTTTAGCGTTCTCTGCTATTTCAGCTATTATTAAGCTGGTTTATGCTAGTTTTAGATAACGCCACATTTTTTGCAGTCATTTCAACTTTTTTCAGCCTAATTCAGCAAAAATGTGCTCTCTCCACTTCCTTCTGGTAATTTAAGCTTCTTTCTGATTTTTTTTTTTTTTTTGGCTACTTTTCTTTCTTTCTTTCTTTTTGTTGTTGCTAATTTTGGCTTTTATCAAATAATTTCCAATTTTTTTGCTCATGTCTGCTTCTTTTAGCCTTATTTGGCAAATATGCTTTCTTTCTGCTTTTTTCTGCTAATTTAAGCTTTTTCTAACTTTTCAACAAGATTTTTAGCATTTTCTAGCCGTTTTCAGATCTATTCAAATTTTTTAAAGGTGCATTTTACTACTTTCAACCTAATTGACTTCTTTATGATAATTTCAGCTTATTGTGCACCTTTCAGGTTTTTCTGCTGTTTTAACTACTACTGTATTTAGCTGTTTTATGCTAATTTTTGCCTTTACATCTGATACTACATTTTTAGCTCATTTCAGTTCTTTCCACTTCTTTCTGGTAGCTTTAGCTTCTTTCTGCCTTTTCAGCTACTTTTAGCTTTTTTTCATTTTTTTGCTAATTTCAGCTTTTTTGTTGCAAATTTCTGCATTTTTGTGCTAATTTCTAATTATTTACATGTAATTCATCAAAATGTGTTCTTTCTACTTTCTTCTGTTAAGCTTGTTCGTTCATTTTAGCTACAATTCAATGTTTCTTTTAGCTAATTTCAGCTGTTTTTAATCAGGTTCTGCAACAATAAGCATTCACACTACATTTTTGCAGGAAAAGCAGTTTCTCTAGTCGTTGTTATTATTATTGTTTGGCACGTGTATTTAAACTTGTGTAACTATGAAATTTGAATTTTATTAAAGGACAATGTTGAAGTGAGCTTGCATTGTCCAAGCATCTACAGAGACATGAGGTACTGTGTCAAAAAGGAGGCCTGTGAAACTCCGTCTCCACTCCTCATTGAATGTGAAGGTAACCAAACCTTTCAATAAACTACAACACGTCCATTCTTTTGTTTGTGCAAAGAAATAAAGTTACTCTAATTTAGTAATAATCCAACTATGTGTAGATTAACAAGATAAAATCGAGTAATTGTCCAACTTTTCTGTTTTGGATTTCAGACTTTGAGCGTCCTCACAGATCACAACAGCATAAACCAATAAACCCAATTCCCATCCTGGTGGTAGTGGGAATTGTTCTCGTCCTTGTTATGTTGATTGTGATATTTATCCGTTATCGCAGTATCTTGAGAAACCATAAATCCAGAGTTTTGTGTGAGTATTTTTATTCCAGTTGAACACAAACTGATAATTAATTGGATTTTCAATGAATTCCATTTGGAAAAGTGTGTCGTCACTGCAGGCTCAGGGGGAAATCTTCACTCAGTCAGTGTTGGGTTTTATTTTCCTGATGTGCACTGAACCCCTGCGCGACAGATGTTGTCCCAGTCTGTGTCACTGAATATCTTTTTTTCTATATCAATTTAGCAAATATGCTGCCAGAGCAGGAAGGCGAGTGGGAAAGTGGGGACTATGAAGATGTGGACAAAGAAGATGAACTCAAAGACCGCAGTCGTGACGGTGAAGTTTCAAAACATCATTAATTAATATGCATCCTTTAAACAAACTCTAAAGAATATTTAGAAAAATTGTAACTGACCTTCATCCTTCCT
>JARVLU010000103.1:32597681-32609981 GCA_031762415.1 Simpsonichthys santanae | reverse complement strand
TTTCTACTACTTTTTTTTTTGTTTTGTTTTGTTTTGTTTTTTGAATGTCCAAAGGTCCAGACTTAGCTTTTTTAGATTTTTCTACCTGGATTACTGAGCATGCATCAGGGTATATTAAAATAAAAGTAAAAAAAAAGCAAAAGGTGTAACTGTTGCCACCACAGATGATTTCTCATTTTAACATCTCAATATCTTGTCCAGTACAAGTGTTTTATGTGACTACAGACTGAAACAAATTGCCCCTCGGGGATAATGAAGATCCCTGAACTTGAACAAATTCAAGGTTTCTGTAAAGCTGCATGGAATCAACACAGCGCATATTAATTATTTTTTATTTACAACCGAGTCCCGCCAATGTTCATTTCATTTACTTTTCTATATTTTCCTGATTACTTGTAAGAAAAAGGCAGTGAAACTTTCTGTAAAAGCTGTAAAAAATACAATCCCCTCCATGATATTATTACAGTGTAAAATATTAATTTGTGTAAACTTGAGGCATGTTGTAAATCAGATGTGCAGCTTGGGGTCAGGGTAAATAATCGTCTTGGTTTGTTGAAAAGGTTTTGCAGGTTTTCATCTAAAATCTGAAATGAGTGTATTTGTGATGTGACTGATGACATTCCACCCTCCATAAACCCCATTTGGTAAAAAATACAATTAAAAAACTTTATTTAAATGCTTGTAATAAGCACAAACTCACAGCTAGTAAGTTAGCTAATTAGCTAGTTAATTTGTAACTTAGATAAGCTTAATTTATATATATTTTTATCATTAAATATCCATTTTAGCATTTACAATATAAACTTTTTTCAAATCCCATGCTGTGACCAGTTACAGAACATTTATCCTTTGATTTATATTTTACTTATTTATTTATGCAAAATTCTGCAGACACATAAAACCATTTGAAGAATATTAAATTAAGTTGTTCAACAACGTTTGACCATTTAATAATAAACAGTGACTACTGTTAAATGGCAAATACAGCCATCAAACAATATTTTTAGCAAAAACTGCTAATAAATGATAAGAAGCTAAAAACCATCTAACTTTTGAAATGATAATTTTAAGAACGAAAAAAGCCCTGAATTGAGATTAGAGAGTCTGACAAGTACAAACCAAAATAACATCTGTATAATAACACAAACACCATGAAACATGATGTTTATGAAAACAAAACTGCTGAGCCACCACACACAACTTCCATGCGTATCTGTCAATCACAGTGCGTGTTGGCTGATTGATGTGGTGTTGAGGTATCAAATATAAAACATCACGAGTGTTACGACATAAAGAGGAAACTGTTTCTCATAACAGCATGAAGCTATCTTTATTTGATGGTTGAAGGAAGTCGTGCGATGAGAAGGAACTGATCTTAGATTTGTTTTCCAGGAACTCATGTGTTAACTGTGAACCTGATAGACCCACAGAAGCAGGAACAAATAAAACAATCTCTTGCATCTCAGCAAAACATATAAAAGTT
Source organism: Simpsonichthys santanae (assembly GCA_031762415.1). NCBI lineage: Eukaryota > Metazoa > Chordata > Actinopteri > Cyprinodontiformes > Rivulidae > Simpsonichthys > Simpsonichthys santanae. The sequence goes on along the minus strand of JARVLU010000103.1, from coordinate 32,608,498 downwards.
AGATCTTTTCATTCATGCAAAAATCATTTTTAAGTTCAGTGCATGGATATCACAATACAGTCACTTAAATGTGACCGTGCTGCCTTACACAGAACTGCAATGTGCTGTTTTAATCCTTTCTCTGGGACTACTTTGTGCATGAATGCCAGTGCAGATAGTTGGTGAGTCAGCTGTCCACGCTGGCTTTGCAGCTGGATTTGCATTGGCTGTGTTAGTGTTTCTACGACAGGCTTGTTTGTGCACTTGGGCCCAGAGGTCAGCTGAAAGATGACCCCGGTTAGCACAACGCCCAATTTATCCATGTAAAGCATGTAAAGCCAGGCCCGGGCTCCGGGCCAAATGTTGCTCGTATAATTACACACCATGTCCCGAGAACACCTGCGGTGTTGGGTTCTCCTGGAGAACAGCAGAACATCCATCAGAGCAGAGCCAGCTGAGAGATTTTTACATAAAAAGGTGCTGAAGGAGGTCGCTGTAGGTGAAAGGCAATGAAAACTGACTTCTAAAGTCAGTGAGTGAGTTAAAACGTAAAACGTTGCCAAATAAGATTCCTATTAAAAGATTTATAAATGTTGTGTAACTTTGCTGTTTTTATTTATGCTGTGAGCAATTTGTAAATTAACAAAGACGTGATGATTTAACACTTCAAGCTTTGTTGCAAACTGCCTCTGATGCAAGATCAACTGATATGTGCATATATTTTTGTATTTGTCCTGTGTTTTTTGTGATTGGCTTTTTAATTTTCTGTTTGTCACTTGACTCTTAAATGTTGTTCTTTTGTTGTTAGTCAAGTTTAACGGTCCAAATAAATAGCTCAATGTCTGGCACAGTGGTTCCAGACACGAGAGCGGCAGTATTTGGACTTCAACATAGCAATGCCTGGACAGGTCCCACGTCCATCACAGGGACACGTAGACACAAACAACCATTCACTCTCCTTCACACCTGGGACAATTTGTCTGTGGGACGAAACCCACACTGACAGGCTGGGAGGCAACCCTGCGGATGTGACAGCACTAACCACTGGTCCATCGTGACGCCCACCACAGCTTCCACTAGACTTTTTAAAATGTCTTGTAACTCATTTTTCCTGCCTAATAAAAGAAATGCATACATTTGATTATTAATGGTTTTTAAATTGAACTTTGTTCCTTGAAATCAACTCAGACTGTGTTTTATGAACAGAGTAGAGTTCTAATCCCAGCTTTGGGACTGGGAGCCACTGGTCTGGCATGAAATGGGCCTTTTTAAACACAATGCTTATTGTCAGTTTGCACCCCAATCATAGTTTAATAAATGACTGGATTTCCAAGAATTAATTTTTGTAACGAAGCACCAACAGAACAAAAGGATATGTGCAAAATATTTTTGTCCTTCCAGTTCATTTTTTATCAGAAGCTACTGCAGTATAGAAAACTACAGTCTGAAAAACTGTCAGCTACAAGATATGCAATTATAAAACAATTTCACAATAGCTCTATATAACAATCATTTTGAAAATGATATCAGATCGCACTTAATGTGTACAGGTAATCCTCGACCTACAAATGGGTTCCGGACCTAAGAACCGTTCGTAGGCCGATTCTGCCGTAGGTCGGAACAGAACGCACATGGCGCCGTATTTCCGCGTACACGGCCGTAAATCGAAACCGAAACTAAAACGGCGATCGGTAACGTCTTTTTAAACACATTTTTTCAATGTAAAACAACTTCGAACGGCCGTTTTAATGTGTTTCCAAGCAGTTAGCTAACAAAATACCCTAAAAAAAACGAAAAAAATATAAAATGCTGCATAAAAAAGGCAACGAACGGCGCGATGACGTCACTGGGGGTGGCGCCGTAAGTACGGGAGCGCCATAGGTAGAGACCGCCGTAACCCGAGGACTACCTGTATTAAAATAAGAAAAACAACTTTTTTTAAATAAATACACAAGTGCTACTTTATTTTTATTTTTTTTACAGCAACAAAGGAACACAATTAACTTACAGATATTTTTTGACAGCTGCTCCTACTCCATTCATTCAGCAGCTAGTTACTTAAACAAATTTAAATATTGAAACAAATCAGTAAACATTAAACCAGAAGTTTTCTGCTAACTCAAGTAATTGCTCCTATAAAGAAAAAAAAGTGTTTCTAACATAAAGAAAAAGTATCAAAGAACATAATGCACAAATGTAGTTTGTTTTACAAATATCATGCATTTAAAACAGGCTAGGTTTAGGTTTATTGTCATATGCAGATCAACACAAGGTCAACGATGCAATGAAATGCTCAGGACGAGAAGAATCGTCTTGACTCCCCTCACCCACCCACCCACCCAAAAAATAAAAGAAAGAAAGAAAGAAAGAAATATCAAAGCATGCAACAAAAATACAAAAACAAGGTGCCAAAAGTGAAAAACAAATACATCTACATCTACAGCAGCATGGTCCAGAGTGGTTCTGTTGGCAGTGAGCTTCTCTTAGCAGCATGGTCCTGTTATGGTCCTGTTAGCAGCATGGTCCTGTTAGCAGTCTGGTACTGTTAGCAGCATGGTCCTGTTAGCAGTCTGGTACTGTTAGCAGTGTGGTTCTGTTAGCTGTGTGGTTCTTTTAGCAGCATTGTACTGTTATCAGTGTTGTACTGTTAGCAGTGCGCTTCTCTTAGCAACATGGTCCTGTTAGCAGCATGGTAGCAGTCTGGTACTGTTAGCAGTGTGGTTCTGTTAGCAGCATGGTCCTGTTAGCAGCATGGTAGCGGTCTGGTACTGTTAGCAGTGTGGTTTTGTTAGCAGCATGGTCCTGTTAGCAGCATGGTAGCAGTCTGGTACTGTTAGCGGTGTGGTTCTGTTAGCAGTCTGGTACTGTTAGCAGTGTGGTTCTGTTAGCAGTCTGGTACTGTTAGCAGTGTGGTTCTGTTAGCAGCATGGTACTGTTAGCAGCATGGTAGCAGTCTGGTACTGTTAGCAGTGTGGTTTTGTTAGCAGCATGGTCCTGTTAGCAGCATGGTAGCAGTCTGGTACTGTTAACGGTGTGGTTCTGGTAACGGCATGCTCTTGTTAGCAGAGTGGTCCCGTTAGTAGCATGATACTGATAGCAGTGTGGTACTTTTAGCAACATGATACCATTAGCAGCATGGTAGTGTGGTTCTGTTAGCAACATGGTCCCATTAGCAGCACGGTACTGTTAGCAGCTATTAGCAACATGGCCCCATTAGCAGCACGGTACTGTTAGCAGTGTGGTACTATTAGCAACATGGCCCCGTTAGCAGCATGGTACTTTTAGCGGCATGGCACTGTTAGTAGTGTGGTTCTGTTAGCAGTGTGGTTCTGTTAGCAGTGCGGTCCCATTAGCAGCATGGTACTGTTAGCAGTGTGGTACTATTAGCAGCATGGCATGGTTAGCAGCATGGTACTTTTAGCAGCATGGCACCGTTAGTAGTGTGGTTCTGTTAGCAGTGAGGTACTGTTAGCAGAGCGGTCCCATTAGCAGCATGGTACTGTTAGCATATGGCATGGTTAGCAGCATGGTACTGTTAGCAGTGCGATCCCATTAGCAGCATGATGACAACCATGGCAATGCACAATGACTGTCTGCCCTCCAGAACCAGGTCCGGCAGACACAGAACATCCAAGGTTTTTCCCCACGGAACTGAACTGTTCTGTTGTTCGTTCTGTGCAGACAGATGGAGGCTCATGGAGATGGTCACCATGGCAAGCCTGAGCCTGAGGCTGAGGCACGAAGGGGGATGGGAACTGAAACACGATGGCAGGCTGGCAAGGCAGTGACACAGAAAACTCCAAAAGTGTGTTGCGGTCATACCCGTTGCATGGGTGTACAGTGTATGCGCAAATAAAGTTAAAACAAAAGCAACAGGAACAAAAAAGAGTGAGTCGAAGAGGAGCTCCCGTCAGTGCTCCCATACTGCAGACATTTGAGACTTTTAGTTCGTGGGATTATACGATGCTGAAAGGGTTACTCAGCACAGTAAACTTTAATGTTTGCCATGGCTTTTTTTAGATTTGTTGTGGAGAGAAATATTTGTTTAAATGAGTTGTTGAAATCAGATTTTTGGTTATATTTTTTATTCATCTTGTGACATTATTTTACATTGTAAGTAAAGTATCTATACGCTCCTATTGCCACTAACTATACACAGTTGTCTTGCAAATGATTAAATTTACAACCCAAGCTGTCCATTCAAGTCCTCACTTCTATTTTCCAGAAGCATAATTTTTCTCTTGTCCAATTCTTTGCTGCATCTGGTTTTCCTGTTCTTTCTTCAGCCAGTCTTTCTCCACATACGCACCCACCTCTCCCACCGTGCACCTTTTTTGTGCATCTAGAGCCAGAAGCTTTCCGAACATCTCCATAGCTTCTGGAGTGAACCTTCTCCACAGAGGAGGAACATCCTCATCGGTGTAAGGTTTCTGCTTCATTCTGCACCAGTCTGCAAACTCCTGGTAGAAGCTGTCTGAGTCCACGCAGTGCTCCCAGGGGAAGTAGCCTGTGAGGATGCAGAAGATGACCACGGCGAAGGCCCAGGTGTCGAGGCTCGGCTCAACGCTCAGAGGAGCTGCCGTCACTTCTTTCTGGTTGTCCAGCAGAGCCACGGTGCAAAGTTCTGGGGACATGTAGGGCAAGGTTCCTGTGACGAAGCGTATCAGGGTGCCCCTCTTCTGAGCGAGACCAAAGTCTGCCAGCTTGACCTGACAGCACTGACTGTCCAGCAGGAGGATGTTCTCAGGCTTCACATCCCGATGGACGAAGCCGTGGCTGTGGATGAACTCCAAAGCACTCGAGATCTGGACAACGCAACGCTTCACAGAGGATTCTGGGATACCCACCTGAAAGAGTAAAATGATTGTCATTTTTTGTGACTAATGAATGTAGTATGATTGTACAGTGAAAACAAACATTAATGGCTTTTTCGTACGTTTTTAAAGACAATGATAAGAAAAGACTTCTCTTTGTGTTTAAGTCCTTTCATATTGCACAGTATTTGTATTGAAGCCAAACTGAACAATTCAGTGATCAATGATTTGGCCTGTCGCGATAAACAATCAATTAATAGCATGATAAATTAAAAGTATCTACCTCATTTTTATTTATCAGCTTTATTGTTTCATTGTGTAACTTATTTCTACTACTAAGCTGAGAAGCTAAGCTACGAGCTAAGCTAACAGGCCAACCTCGGGAAAAACCTCCGTCTTGTCGAAGCTCCAAAATTCACGGTTGAAACCCGTGCCTTTGTGTAAAACGTTTTCTCTGCAAAAAGAAGCTGAAAACTTGTTTAGCGATTTGTGTTAAAAGCTTTCTGTGAAAAATGTTATGCTAAAGAGCTCAAACCACACCGAACGTCCGCCATTTTGAGAACCGAAGAGTTACAGCCCATGTCAAGTCAAGGGACCTCCCATCCATTTTTCTTAAAGAGACACGCTCCTCCCTACCTCACTATCCATCCTTCAGTTCAAACAGTCTTAAACTGTCATCAAGTGGTCAAAAAAAGGTACTACACCCAAAACAAATTAACCAACATTTCTTCTTAAATTTTACAATAATTACTAATTATTGTTAAATTTCATACAATATTATCGTTTATCGCAATAATTTCTGAGACAATTAATCGCCCAGCAAAATGTGTTAAAGTGACAGGCCTATCAGTGATCAATGTGTTACTTTAAATGAAGTTATTCTTGATGCCCAGAGAAAGAAAACATAACATTGGTGGTCCACAGACGGCTCAAAGGCATCAGATTATCTTTTACTTGCCCCATAAAACACTGTATTTCAGTAATTACTCAGTAGTGTTTATGCTGCAGTACTGTGTTCCCTGGAACAGCAAAACTCGAGTACTTGTGCTTATTTTGTAGTAGGTAGTTTGTCATTGCCACTATGGAGAGGAAAAGCTCACAAACAAAAATATGAGCTCCAAATAAAATACTGTATAAGGCAAAGTGTAAAATAAACTTCCCATTATTTGAAGAGAAATCAGTAGTTCTACCTTGAGGTATTTCAAAGTCATTACAACAGAAGAACATTTCTTTATGTCATTGCCTTGCAGCTTTTCATGAAGTTAAAATCTGAATGTTTTTAATAAACTTTTCAATCTACAAAACAAACCATGATCTTGGTAACTCAACGTGTGTGAAGGCTGATGTTTTCATTACAGTTCAACTCAATTGTCCAGGTGTGAGTTCAGCATTCTGATGGCTTGTGGGATGAAACTATTGGAGAACCTGGTGGTTCTCGTTGTCAGGCTGCAGTACAGGAGTGAGCCGTTTGTGGGACTCAAATTTGTTTGGTGGCTCCACAGACTGAAGAAGTCCTATGGATGAAGGATGAAACGTCTCAGCAACAAAAGAAACCGCCCAGATGACCTGACTGAACATTGTTGTACACTCACTACCATAATTTACAAAAATCGCACGCTAATTAGATTCCATAATTCATCATAGTGAATGGAACAAACAACTTTAGATGATTTTTACAGAATTTTTACGTTGAAATCAAAGTTATCATCAGTGCTTAAAAATACGTCTCCACAAAATCTCTTTTTGAAGCTGCTTCTTTTCACCAAAAAATGTGTAGGTTGCCATTTCCAGTCTACCAATATGAAGTCAAATAAGAAAATATGAAATTAAATTTAGGACCACATTAACTGTTTCTGTTCCATAACCTACAGATGAATGTATCACATTTTCACCCTATAAGCTGCAGTTTTTTTTTTTTTTTGTTTGTTTGTTTTTTTCCACAATTTGCATGGCCTGCGGCTTATACACCGAAATGATGTATTTATGGATTTTTTCCCATATTTATAAACTAATTTTTGGCTGAGACATGACCGTTTTCATTCATTCTGACTAAAAATATTGAACACTACCATTTTCATTCATTCAACCTTTATTTAGGCAGGTTAATCCCATTGAACCTTGAGGACTCATTTACAAGAGAGACCTGGTTTCAACAAAGAATGATGACAGTGGACAACAGGGACAACAATAGACAATCATAAAAGAGGCATACAGATTTTTTTTAAACAGCCGCTAGATGGCGCTCAAGTATGTGGCATGCTGTTGTATCATGTAATATGTAAAAGTGGCTATTAATGTCGGCTTTCCACGGCGTGGCATTTTGTCTGCCTGGAGCAACCGTCAAATCAGCTTCATTTTGCTGCGCCGTCCCGACAAAATGCAGCTGATTTATTAAGTAAAAGTTAGACTGAGACACACTTTGCTATAATTTTGAGCAAACAAATAATTGTTTTTCAGTGTTAATCTTGTTAAATGCTGCTGTTCGATGTAAGGTCTTTATGCTATTAGTGCATAGTGTATCATTTCGTTGATGTTTTTCTTAGTTCATATCTTGGATTTTATTACTGGTTTTCTTTTGCATTTTATTGTTGGATGCAACTGGGACCCTGTGTACATAATCTCATTCCACCACATGTATCACATGTGATGCGACTAACAAATAAATCTATCTGACTCTGAATTTGACTCTGAAATTCTTGCTAAAGTCCTCCCGTGCACATCCCCGTCAGCCACCATTTGGCAGCCAATTGATTTTTGGCACGTTTTCGGGTTGTCAGCAGTGAAGCATAATAGATGTGACGTATATGGCGAAGTGACATATTTATGGATTTTTCCACTTTATTAGACAAATTTGGTATGATGCAACTTATAGGACGGTGTGACAGGTACGACGGAAAATACGTTCCATATTCACAAGCTTTGTACTGATGTGACACTCACTCACCCATATTTATTTTAGCTCTAACGCAGCTGTGAATCATGTTTCAGATTGTAAACTGGGATGAATTCTTATTTAAGTGCTGTCTCTTTCTTACTGATGCATTAAAAAAAACTTTTTGATTTAAACTTAAACTTCTTCAATAGTTTACCACAATATATATTTTTTTAATCCAAGAAGCATCTGTTTGTTAGATTCAATTAACCGACTTGGTCATGAGTCATGGTCGTGTAGAATACATCAACATGCTAACACGTTAAACCAAACAATCTGAGATTCTCCAAGTTTACACTTGAACATTAGTTAGATTAGAAGTGTGTTAAATAACCGTTAGCATTCACCTTGGAGTTCGCTGTACCTAAATCAAGCACTACAGCTGTGCTAACGTGGTTCTAAGTCCTTCTTAAATCCCACTTAGACGATGAATGACTCACTTTTGGCTGGATGACGGCAAAGAGATCCCTTCCAATGACAAGCTCCTGGGCAAAGCAGTAGTGCTCTTGGGACTGGAAGGCAATGCCAAAGAGGCCCACGATGCAGGGGTGGTGGGACAGGTGCAAGGAGATGCAGTACTCCCTCAGAAAGCCCTGCAGCTTAGTCGAGGCTTTGGGCATCACTTTCAAGGCCATGGGGGTCCCTGCAGGTCAGGAAAGTGAACGTTCAGTCGGTTTTATCCAAGTTTATTCACATCATATGGAAACGTGAGGCTTAAAATGGTTACTTCAATGTGTCTTTTACTCTATTTTATCTAAAACCTGAAACCTCTCCAGGGTCTCACACACAAAAATGCACATCTTGGTGGTTTGAACTTTAAACCCTTCAGGCTTCAAGCCAACCTTGCTAATGCAGCTGTTGATCTGCTTCCTGGACTTCACCTCCAGAGACCAGCTCACAGCTTCGTTTCTTGTTGCCTCATACTCTTTAGGTCATCAATTGTTCACGTCTGAACAGATCTGTTTTACACCTTAACGTTGTTCAGTGAACTGTTTTGATCTGTTTTTGTTAGTTTAGTGAGGCTGCTCTCTGAAAGCTTAAAAACTGAACTTAGTTCCAGTTTAAGTTTGTTTTGGTTCAGAGTTAAATCTCCGTGCACATTTTTTATCAAAAGGTTTAGAAAATTTGCTCATTTTTATTTGTTCATTTATTCATTTTTTTAAAGATAGTTTGGAAGTTTGGAAGTTTTTGGAGGGAATTTGAATTTTATTTAGTCAATTTTAGCAATTCTTTGTACTTTTTATTTTATTTTATTTATTTATTTTAGTTTGTGACATCAATTTATCAAACTGATTAAACAAATGGGACAAAAATGACACACATTCTTAAGAACTTTCTTTTTGTTAAGAAATAAATGTTTGAAACATGATAAATCCTTTTTATTTGATACCGACAGCAAAACTTTCCTTGCACAAGCGTGGGTTTCCTTCAGATACCCTGGATTCCATGCCATCCATCCATCCATCCATCCATCCATCCATCTTCCGAAGTTGGGTTGTGAGGGCAGCAGCTTGAGCGGGGAGGTCCGGACATCTCTCTGGACATCTCTCTCCACAGCCACCTCTTCCAGCTCTTTTGGGAGGATCCCAAGGTGTTCCCAGACCAGTTGAGAGATGTAGTCTCTCCAATGTGTCCTGGTTCTTCCCTGGAATCTGCTCCCGCTCGGACATGCCCGAAGCACCTCAATATGGAGGCGCCCAGGAATCATCCTTACCAGATGCCCAAACCACCTCAATTGGCTCCTCAACGTGGAGGAGCAGCGATTCTACTCTGAGTCTCTCCCAGATAACTGAACTCATCTCCCTATCTCTAAGGGAGAGTCCAGCTACCCCGCAGAGGAAACTCATTTCAACCGCCTGTATCAGTAATCTCATTCTTTTGGTCACCACACAGAGTTCATGACCATAGGTGAGGGTAGGAATGTAGAGTGACCGGTAAACAGAGAGCTTTGCCTTACAGCTGAGCTCCCTTTTCATCACAACGGACCGGCACAGAGTCCACAATACTGCAGACGCTGCAACTGACAGACGGATTCTTCTACGCACTGTCTGAAAACATGTATTCTAGGTGCATTGACAACTCTAATTTGTCCCAAGGACTGAGTATGAAGAGTTGGTTCTATGTGGCCCTGTGATGGATCGGCATCCGCAGGGTGTACCCTGTATTTTACCCAATGACTGCTGGAGATAGGTGCCAGGTATAACAGTTCCCTATGACCATAGAAAGTACCAACAAGTAGGGTAAAAATGGATAAAGTGGATGTTTTCTTGTGACATTCTACGATGCTCACAACATGACTCATATTTAAACAATGTACAATGATGATAAGTTTTACCCCTGAAGCGATGCGTGACCAACAGCACTTTGCCATATTTTCCCCGACCGATCTCCTTGATGACATTGAAGTGTTCCTGGATCTCAAGGTTGTTGATGCTCTGAGCCGTTAACTCCATCAGCTCGTCGATCAGGCTCCCATCTACCAGACCCAGCTCAATCATCGTGTCCTACAACAAAACACACAGACAAAACAAGCGTTATTAATGTCCTCTCATACAACAAACATCCAGTTCAATTAATTCAGTTCAGTTTATGGCACCAAGTCATAATATTAGTCATCTCAGGGCACTGAACAGAAACTCTCACATACATAAAAAGTAAGTTAACAACATTTATTTTTTAATCTGAGGAGCAAACTGCTTTGAGTTTAATTTTGTTGCAGAGCTCTCATCCTGAGCGAGCACAAAGGCAACAGTGGAAAGGAAAAACTCCCTCATGAGGAAGAAACCTCCAGCAGAACCAGGTTCAGGACAAGTGGCCGTCTGCTTTGACTGACTGGGTTTGAGAGGAACAGGAAGGAGGAACAGATACACAATGGCAGGTCAAGAATCACATGTTAATATAGAACTAGTATCAAATGAAAGCTACTCAATTTTATGCAATAGTAACTATTCATTTCAAGAAATCAGGTCAATTTGTCCTCTAGTAGTCTAAGCCTATAGCAGCAGAACAAGCCAGCCCTAACTATAGGATTTATCATAAAGGAAAGTCTTAAAACTGGACAATGTGTCAGCCTCATGGACAGAAACTGGAAG
>JARVLU010000103.1:32586454-32597148 GCA_031762415.1 Simpsonichthys santanae | reverse complement strand
TATTATTATTATTATTATTATTATTATTATTATTATTATTATTATTATTATTATTATTATTATTATTATTATTAGCATATGGTCTCTCCTACTAGCTCCCATAAAGACTCTGGCAGCAGCATTCTGGATAAATTAAAGACTTTTTAAAGAAGTATTTGGACACCCAGATAATAAACCATTGTAATAGTTTTTATGTTTGAGTTTGGGATCTACAGGTTTTCTTGCTCAAATCTATACTTCAAATTTCTATAAATAATCAGCTGCTCTGGATTAGAAAAGAAAATTGTCACTAAAATTAATTAAACTTGCAATTTTCGGTAAAAGGCACTTATCAGTAACTTTATAATTATTACAACAACGTCACATCTGCAGACCTCATGATGATATCTTCATCATGAAGACGTCCAGCAGCTGTTCAAAGTAACACAACTCTGGATTGATATTACATCACATGAATTTGAGTTTTCTGGCTTTTATGACATCAACGTTTGGAGCAAAAACACATTACATTTACTCATTTAAGGCAAATTTATAAGTATGCATTTGGAATGATCAGCATTTTGTTGTATTTAAGAAAATCATCATAACCACATTTTGGATGTTTATTTATTAAAGAGACTTGATTCAATATAGCATACAAATGCTAAATTCTGGATTTAATTGTCGTACGGTTTGATACTGTTTTCATCTCAACTATACAACTACATTTCCCTTAAACAGTTTATTGGCTCAGGACTTTAAAGTAAAAATAAACAAAGTTCCATATTGTTGATTTTTATGTCATTTGACTCTGTCGTGTCATTGAACTGTCAGATTTATATACCATACAAATATGTAATTGGTGACAAGCTTTAATCTTTATTTATATCTGGTGAATGATGGGATGGGATCATGTGCTGCAGGGACACAGTGGATCAGTGGATATCATGTTTACAATCAAGTGTCTGCTGTTTGATGCAAACTAAGTTGGTTTGGTCATAAAACTTTCAGCTACAATCTGTTCAGACAACTGTTAACAAATTTCAATTTGTCCTCTAAAACAAGCCTGACAGCTAAAGATAATGTTAAAAAAACAAAGCTTTACAAAAATGTCTGAGCTTGTTGTTTTGTGGTTTGTTTAATATTTTCACGTCGGAATTGGTTAACAAACAAAGTTATGGATTTTTTTCTGACGTTGCAGAGATGACACATAACTTACAAAACAAGAACGGTTATTCAGTTGTTTAAATTTGAGTCACTGAGCATCTCTAAACTCTTACCTTTTTCACAAGTTTGTCTCTGATGCAGTCCCTGGAGTCTGGATAATAAACAAACAAACAAACAAAATGTCTAAACAAATGCAGCAGGTCAGTCCAAGTGTCAGCTGGGCGAAGGTTCTGTCTGTCCTGCTGCTGCTCGACGCGTTCAGCTGCTGTGACAGACCAGAGCGTATTTTAACTGCTGATTACAAGCTGTCACACACTAAACCCCCCCACCTACACACACACACACACACACACACACACATATTTACGTATAGCCTAATCAGCTGTACATGTATGGCCAGTAACATATGCTCTTGAAATCCACCCTCATCCAAACATCTATTTTTATTTATTTTGGACTCAGTGTCATTGTAGCCACATTACCTTTACACTTATTACAGCATGAATTAACACCCTGTTCACACTCACAGGCCTTTAACAAAGATGTGTACAGTTTAATTTGATGCGATAGACTAAGCTTTTGTGGACCTCTGAGTCCAAGTCTGGCTGACAGGAGGTTCATTGTAGTCAGATCACTTCTAATGATGGACAATTTAATGTTTGATTGAAAACTGTTTAATTCCTTAAAGAAAGCTTGGCGATATATTTGTCTGGTCCAGAATACTATACCATAAAATAATAAGAAGGAAAACAAAGACTTTTTCAATTTTTTCATCCAAAAGATGATCTTAAATGAAATGTAATGGGTGATGCATTCCTTCCAGAAACTCTAGGTCTTAATTCATTCTTTTTTATTCCTTCTTTGTATTTGTGCCATTTTTTTAGAACTAGTCATGGCCAGTTGTTGTTTTTTTTTTTTTTTCTTTTGTTCCCAGTTGTGGAACTAAAAGGGAGCATTAGGTAAACTGTATATGTACCGTACTGTACGTCCACAAACCATGAACAGAGCAAGTCCACGAAAAGTTGAATCGCAAAGTAGCGAGGGACTACTGCACCCTCTATTCACCCATGCATCCATCCATCCATCTGTGAATGTCGAGAGCGCAATTACTTGAAACTTACAATTTGGCATGTGGCTGCATCTGGACCTGAAAAATGTTCCTTTCGTAAATTGGGTTTCTTCATCAAAATCAAAGATGGCCACCGCCATAAACCTTGTAATCTGATTAACTTGAAAAATAAGCAAAGTGCCAACTTCTTTTTTGGTTTGTGGCTACATCTTGCCGACAGAAAGTTTCCTTTCGAAAAATTGGGTTGCCACGTCAAAATCCAAGATGGCCACCACCACCATGTATGTGTATGTAAACCGGCCACCATCATTTGAGGAAATTATTCTTTATAGTTTTATATTACTTAAAAGTACAGTTTTCTCAGATGATTGGGTGGCTGATGAGGTGGCCGAAGATCAATCCAAGGTGGCCCAGACCACCATTGGCCACTCCCTGGCTCCGCCCTTGCATCAGGTGGTGGATGCTCGTCTCAAAGACTACAAACGCTCACTGTTGAAGTCCTTCAAGTACCGTGGCCATCAGAGTACTGCTTGTACCCCGATGTCCAGCTGACATGACAAAGTCCAACAGATTTATCTTTAACTTTATCTTTTACTTTAATTACAATCACAAAATACCCAAAAGTATCATTTAGATTCAGGAAAAAACCCGAAGTTATGAATTAGCAGAACCATGCATGGGTTTGTGGATTAGTAAATGTATGCAAAGGGAATCTTTTCATGATAAAACAGTGTTGAGTTGTAAGCATGGTCAGTAATCTAACCCAGTATCTTCACTGGTGTTTATCTTGAGCCTTGTTGTCGCCATCAAACATATTTACCAGTTTTCTTTTCTCTTTGTTTTACCATCTCCAAGTCGTCACTTTCCTATAGATTTGATTATGAACAGCAGCACTGTTCCTGTTTCAATGTGAAACATTATGTGACTTTTCACCGTTTGATAAGTGTTTGGCACGAACCTGATATCAAACGTTAATTTGAGTTTCTAATAACTTCGCCTGCACCGGCGCACAGGGAGTCTTACCACCATGGCTCTGATCCAGGTGCCATGAATGCACTCAAGTTACGCCACTCACACAGAACAAATCCTTTAGGATGTCGAGTACATCCCAGGAAGACCTAATAGTAGTCTAATGCTGTTGCACCTGTGTGCAAGTGTTTATTGAGCTTTGTTTAATTGACCTCACTCAACACTGTGACCTCACTGCAGAAGTTATTTTGGGGGGAACCAAGCTTCCAAGCTAAACAAATGACCCACTGAAACCGATACTTTGGCATTGACCTTCTGTGGTGGTTTAATGAAGTGCAAATCACTAGGGTGCAGAGCTCCGAACTTTACTTCAAACAAAAAAGGTCATCATGTTAGGAAAACGTTAACAAATATGTCGACCATCCTAAAACTGTTGGTATATATCATGCTTTAGTTTACACAAGTTTAATACAGCTTGTTGCAATGCATCCACTTTATTTTTCTTCTCCGGATTCCAAAAACTTCTGATAAGTTTCCCAGCAGTCAGCCACCATCACGGGACCCAACCCAGTGCACAGATTGCCATCAGTGATTACAGTTATGTAGTGGAGTGTGTTTGGAAATCTGTGATCCTCATGTTACACTGTCACCACGGACATGGGGTAATGTCATATTTGAGATCCTTTACATCCAAGATGAAGCTGAGTAGTCTTCAAGGCGCCAGACATGCAGACCACTACCCAACTTCTTATCTCATGATGATACCACTTCTATGTTTTCTGTCCCAATGGAATAAAAATACAGAGAACTGACCATGCTGCTGAGTTCAGGTTGAGCTCTGGCAATCACAGATGAAGTGTTTCAGCTATCAGGCAATGGATACCAGTAAGTGTATAATGCTTTTTCCCACAACTCATAGTAAACAAGCAAATAAAATCTGACTTTCTTTTGAACGGTTTACTTTGAAACAAATGAAAACCTTTAATGCAAGCAAAATTACTTTGCAGTTGGTATACAGGTCACTGGTTGAAAGTGCTGTTTCATTTAATATTGTATCATGGTATGGGAACCTCCTAGCCAGACAGGAACAAGTTGTCCCGGGTGATCAAAATAGGTAGCAAGTCATTGGTCATCAACAAATGACACTTACAAACCTGCACAATCAGGTTCTGGGAAAAAAAAAAAAAAAAAAGGCAATACATGTTCTTTTAAAGAAAAATGGGTTCAAAAAATGTATTTGTTCCCTCTGCGGTGAATGTATTAACAAGGTCCTATTTAAACACAGCCTCACATAACAAGCCGTTGTTTGCTGGGACATTTCCATATTTTAACGTATCGTGTATTTTAGAATGGTTTTAATTGAACGTTTTTAATTGAGTTAGCAAAACTTTTTGAAATTTTGAAAGTTTTTAAAATTGAATTTTTAACTTATGTTGTTTTTATGAGCCAGATGTCAAAGACATATCTCCATTTAATTTAATGCTATGAGCAATAAATCTGAATTAATTTATTGACTGACTGACTGACTGACTGACTGACTGACTGACTGACTGACTGACTGACTGACTGACTGATTGATTGATTGATTGATTGATTGATTGATTGATTGATTGATTGATTGATTGATTGACATCTGGGATGGACTTGCAACCTGTCCAGGGTGTACCCCACCTCTTGCACAGTGATGGATGGATATGAGCAACAGTGACCCCCGTGACCCAAACAGGAAGAACAGTCAATATGATGGATGGATGGATGGATGGAAAGGTCTTTAAAGTAGAATGGAGAAAAATTATAAAGCATGGTAATATGAGACATGAGCTTGAGACAACGGACATCTATTGGCTGGCATTTAACAAGTCAAACAGAAGTCTCTATAAAGTCACCACAGTTCCCTTTTGGTTATCAACAAAGAGAACCAGCTCAGAATTGCATCGGTGTGTGCTTTCACATAATAAACCAAAGTCTTCAAATAAACTGAGTGACAACATTGTTGTTGGTTTGAGCAGTATGCTCGACATACTGCCTCCAACTACAAGTATTTTATACAATTTGGATTTGTGTTTACTTCTATACCAAGCCCAAAAATGTCAGTTCAATTCAGTTTATTTAAATAGCACCAAGTCACAACAGAATTTATCTCAGGGCACTAAACAGAATAAGATCTGTAATATAAGATGGAGCTAGGTTGTTGAGGGCTTTGTAGGTTAGAAGTAGGATTTTTTTTAATTCAGTCCTGGATTTGACAGGGAGCCAATGGAGAGAAGATGAAACTGGAGAGATGAGATCTCAACCCACTAACTCCAGTTAAGACTCTGGCAGCAGCATATTGGATCAACTGAAGATGTTTTAAATAAGTACTGTATTTGGACACCCAGATAACAAACCATTGCAATAGTCCAGTCTAGACGTGACAAATGCACAAACCAGTTTTTCTGCTTCATTTTTAGATAAGATGTTTCTAATTTTAACAATTTTACATAGGTGGAAGAAGACAGTTCTAGTTGCGTTTTTAATGTGGGGGTTAAAAGACATGTCCTGATTAACAACAACAAAAGAAAAAAAAACCACCAAGGTTTTTAACATTAGAGCTGGAGGCCAGATTAATGGCTTCCAGAGTTGGTGAAAGACTGCCAAGTTTGTTCCTAAGATGCTCAGGTCCAAAAACCAAAACTTCAGTCTTGTCTGAGTTTAAAAGTAGAAAATTAAGAGTCATCCAGGTTTTTGTGTCTTTAAGACATTCTTTTAGTCTAAGTAACTAAAAGCAGGAACATGTCTGCATTGGCTGTTGCCAGATACTAAACAGGGATTTAAAGTCACTTAGAGAGGTCAAACACTTGTGTGACTGTGTTTAGTTTAAGAAAAGATCACAGTAAAACAAACCAGGACTTTTCCTCCTAAAGTTTTCACAACGTTTGACTGACGTTGTGCGTTTCAACATAAACCCATCACCGGAAAGCCCAATTCAAGTTTTAAAACATTCCTGTAAATTAATCTTGTATGATGGAAAATGACAGAGAGACGATTTGCTTGAATCTTAACTTGTGGCAGAGTTTTAGACTAAGATAATTTTGTGATTGGAAGTGGGAGGGTTATAGTGTTTTTGATCAAACCTTAAAATCATGTCATGCAATTTCTCATGCGATATCCTCCTGTCTTGCTAGATTTAATAATGCTCAACGTAAGTGTAATGAATAACTCTCAGCTACTACCACACCAAATTTTACCTCAATACATGTATCTGTAAAATTCATCTGAGTAAGAGCCTTTTTTGTATTGGTTGAGGAAGAGCAAGGCTTCTTGAACTAGGGACAAATGATCAGCTGTAGATGTTTCTCCAACGATCACTTTGTAAGAATTTGATTGAAATTTGCCCAATGGTTCTGTAAATATTATACTAACAGATAGACAGGGTTGATGCCAATAGTAATTGCCTAGATTTAAGCAGATATCTAGCACATTGTGTATCATTTAGAATATCTTAAAGGGATAAGGTTCAACTACTACCACACCAAATTTTAGCTCATTATCCATAAAATTGACCGATAGATATTTTTGTGTTTCCTGGGATCACTTGGCGGCCATCTTGAGCTGTTAGTCTGTTTGTTTTAATCTGTGTTTGCAATAAACATATAGAATATTTTGTATTTTAAAAAATTGTAGTTTACCAAAGTGGAAAATAAGTCATTTTATCTTGCATTTATCTTGCATATAAATAATAATATTAATAAAAAATACCTGTTCTAATGATTTGTTGTATGCATGTTTTTAGCACTTTCAACACAGGCATGAAATATTCTTGTATCTTTCCCACAAGTAAAATATAAACTCTCTGCTACGTGTCTTTCTTCTGTTCATAAATATTTATTAAATAATTTTGTAGTCATAGATACAAAAATCAAGAGCCCAACAAAATGTTGCTGATTGAGCAGCGCAGCAGGTGTGTGTCGTGAAACTTCAGAGCATGAAGCACCAGCTGGAGAATCAAGCTTGAAATGTTAAAGTTGTGTGTGAAAGTGTACGTGTGGTTGTTGTGCATGCCCCGTGCACATTAGTGTGCGAATAAGTGTGTGCGATAAATTACCACGATGCGGGGCGAGCCGTCTGTCAACAAGGCTTGGATACTAAAGATGCAGTTTCTCATGGCCTAGAACTTTATACCCATAATCACTTGTGGTGATTAATAAATCTGTTTTTCCACAGCAGGTGCTGCTTTATGTGTCTGAAGTCATGTGTATATTTTAATCAAGAACGAGTGCAGGATGAGGAAATGTAAATGTTCTTGACTGATGACCGCATTAAAAAAAATGGGTCAAAACATTTTGTTCAAAAAGTGTTCGCATGAAGACAAAAGCTAAAATATTAGTTTTGCATGGAAGGTCTGTACATAAAGAAGTTGAATGTGTTTGTTTTGGGATAAGAATGTTTTGGAAGTGATGTCATGTAGTATCTCTAAATAATAATAAAAATAATAATAATAATAATAATAATAAATATATATGCATAATGTGTACTTGTACAAAAGGAGACAAGATTGTGAATAAACAGCTGTCCTATTGAATTCCAGCTGTTTTCACTCTTGTTATTTTGTTGTCAAACCTGCTGTTATGAAGGATGAGTGATCATGTAAATGCATCTGTGTTTCTGTGTACCATATTTTCCAGCCTATAAGTCACACCTTTTTTCATAATTTACATGCCCTATGACTTACATGTGGAAGCAACTGATTTATGATATTTTTCTCATATTTAGAAACCAATTTTTGTCTGAGATATGACCGTTTTCATTCATTCTGACTGAAAATATTGAACACTACCATTTTGAACCACTAGATGGCACTCAAGTAGTATGGCATGCTGTTGTGTCATTTAATAGGTAAAGCAGCTATTAATGACACAATCGACTTGCCATAGCCTGCCACCTTGGTCCAGCTCCGGGATCATGCCTGGAGCAACCGTCCAATCAGCTTCTATTCACTGCACTGCCCCAGTGAAATGCAGCTAATTTGACCATTGAAGTGCATTTATTAAGTAAAAGTTCACCTGAGACACACCTTTACTATAAAGTCGAACAAATAAATAATTGTTTTTAGTTGGTCATCTTGTTAAATTTTGAAGAAATGTGCAGTGACTTGTCCCTCTACGCGCTTCTGCGAATCGGCTTTTGAAATGCAGCCGATTTGATTAAAGTGCATTTATTAAGCTAAAGTTAGTCTGAGAGACACCTTTACTATAATTTTGAGCAAACAAATAATTGTTTTTAAGTGTTAATCTTGTTAAACTCTTGTTAAAGTCCTCCCGTGCACGCTCCCATGGCTGTCATTTGGCAGCCAATCAATTTTTGGCACAACACCGGCCCACGTTTCTGGGTTGTCAGTGGTGACGCATAATAGATGCAACTTATGCGGTGAAGCAACATATTTATGGATTTTTCCACTTTATTAGACATGTTTGACATATTTGACATTAGACATATTTATTAGACATATTTCCACTTATTAGACATTTTATTTGGACTGATGCGACTTATGAGGCGGTGCGACATGTACGGATGAAAATATGGTATTTGTTTCTTTTCATGAACCACCAGAAAGATTTCAATGAAACTTTCAGGAAGTAATCACATGATGTTTATTTACAGATACAGATCGATTTGTTTGTATTATTTCACTGGAGAAAGAAAATGCCACGCAGGTCGCTGAAATAACTTCAAACTGACCAAAGTCATCAAATGAGGAAAACCAGACATTGATGTTTTAAACCACTTTGGCCATGACTGCCTCAAACGAGTCGGCGAGGGAGAGGGCGGACTCCAGAAACCATCTTATCACCATCAAGCTGGTGGACCCACCATGTGAAGGTGCCATTTATAAGACTGAGTTTGTTGCAGCTCCTCAGACACATGAATTCCTTTGGATAAAAGACGAAACGTTTCAACAGGAAGAAACCAGGACCTGACTTGACTTTGTTGGATTTTTCTACCTGGCATGAACTTTGATAAAAATCAGACATTGTTTTAATTTCAATTCAAAATAATTATCTAGAAAACCAATGAATGAAACTGTCTAATGTTTTCTGTCTGTGTCCACCTGTACTATTATCACAATCTGATGGTTTGTCAAACCCAACGTACAGACGGACGTGGAACTTGAAGGTAAAGTAAAATATGTGAGGATTTGTGTTCCCTAGTGTGCGTCTCCCTCGTGTAATCAGCTCCTGCATCCGCCACCTGTTCTCATTTTTATTTCTTGTCTCCGTGGTCTGCCTGCACTCTGGGTTCAACATCAACCACCAGATCGCAACAAAAATAATATTTATTAATAAAAAACAAAAGGCTGACGTGGCAGCAAAACATATGTGAACGAGGAAACGCGGAGGGAAGCAGAACTTTACAGGACAATCCACCGACAGGGGAACAACGAAGAGATGCAGAGTATATAGAGGCGCTGACGGGGGAATAATTACAAACACCTGGTGGGGGACGCAATGTGGGACAGGTGCAGCAGGAGCAACACGAGGGAAAATCACTGAAGAAGGAAGTAACACACAGATCATCTCAACTGTGCAAGCTAACTCTGGTCATGTGACACATTTTACTACGAAAATCTTAGAAGTATATAAAGATAATATCATAAAGAAACATGTCTCCTACACGAGAAAAAAATTACTTTCATAAGATCAAAATACATATAAGGCCTCATTAGAGTTACAAAATCCCTTCCAAGAAATCATCTTTACAAAATGTGTACACTTATAATTAAATCCACGTTAGATGTGCACAGAATGCAAATCATCGGAAGAAAATTTACAAGAAGTTACTCAGCATGTAATATGTCTCCACTACTGAATACTTGTGATGTGTACTATGTGTCTGAGCAGCACTCTAATGTTCAGACAAGGGCGAGAGGCCACTGGACCTTAATATAGAAAGTTAGTGAGTGGATGGAGAGCAGGAGCCTGGACCAGCACAAGTGTTGATAGAGACGGTGAAGACAGCCTTCCAGGATCTGGTTACAGACTGACATGCAGCTTTATGGTTAGATCTGTCGGCCTAATGGAGTTGTACGTCTGAACTGAGATGCACGTGTTTATTGAAGCTGCATGTGAACAATAACTCTGCCTTTCTTAGTCAAAACTGAAATGCAGATTTTTAAAATTTGGTTGATTTTCTTATGACTGCTCCCTTCAGTGGGGGTCAGATATTGTTGGGTTAGTAACTGTTTCATGCTGGATGCCCTTCCTGAAGCAACCTGGGCTCAGACCTGCAGCCTCAGGACCACAACCCCATCTTTTGACAATTTAGGTTTTTTTGAGCTCATTTAACATCTTACCTCTTCATCAGTCTGGTTTTAGGGAACAACACAGCACAACGACTGCTGCACTGAAGGTTTTTAACAAGAATCGTTGAAGCTTTGGATGCTAAGGATTATTGTGCTGCACTTTTCTTAGACCTGTCCAAACCTTTTGACACTGTGGATCATAACATCTTGTGTCATGAGCTCGCAGAAATC
>JARVLU010000103.1:32546613-32561748 GCA_031762415.1 Simpsonichthys santanae | reverse complement strand
AGTAGAGGTAATGAAGAGAAAGAAGAGCCTGGCTTTGCATAATTGGCACACCGGAGCAGCTTACACAGCACCAACAGTGACTGACATTTGAAATAAAACATGCATGTGTGTTTATGAAGCACATTTCTACCCACACCCCCACCCCCCACCCACGCTTGGTTGGTGCTTCACTAACCTGTTAACCCAGCATGCTCACACAGGATGCTGCTGACCAGTCCACACACACACACACACACACACACACACACAACTCATGCACAACTCACACCCAGACAGCGTTCGAGGAAAACGCCCCCAGATATAATCCAGCCAAACCCACCCCTCCCCCAATGCACACACACTCATCCCCACCCCCCAAGGCCAGTAAAACACTCAAATCAAACCCCCTCACCCCTTCTTCAAATGCACTCGTTGAACCCAAGACTGTGTGCAGAGCCCGCCTTCTCAATGGCAGCGACAATGTATGGAGATCACCCGGGGGGGATATTTGAGCTGGTGGGGGTCTTTGTGTCTGCTCGTGTGTGTGAGCGAGCACAAAGAAGGAGAAAGACAGAAGCTGTTTACTGATCTTAGATAAATAAATGAAGAATTGTCATGTTTAGAACGTGTCATTGTTTCACTTTTGTTCATTAGCGCTGAAAACGACAAATCATCACAGATTCATCGTGTTCATTGATTGTTTATGTTTTTGTGTCTTTTTAAACACACATCCAAGAAAAATGTGTTATGATTTATACAAAATACAATTTTTGAGTTGAAAAAAATATTTATACAAGCATATCAAAAGATGTTGTCTTGGACAAAATGATCTCATAATGTAAAGTATATTTCCGGGCCA
Organism: Simpsonichthys santanae; assembly: GCA_031762415.1. Classification (NCBI taxonomy): domain Eukaryota; kingdom Metazoa; phylum Chordata; class Actinopteri; order Cyprinodontiformes; family Rivulidae; genus Simpsonichthys; species Simpsonichthys santanae. The sequence continues at coordinate 32,560,910 of JARVLU010000103.1, read as the reverse complement.
CAAGTTTTTAGGACTATCTGGTAAATGGCATATAATATATACTGTATTATGTATAATATAATATAATATAATATAATATAATATAATATAATATAATATAATATAATATAATATGTTTCTGTATTGAACTTTTTGTGATAATATAATATAATGTAATATAATATAATACAGTATAGTATAATAATAATAATATCAGCAAAGTTTGTGCAGTCTCAGTTTCCTCAAAAGAGTCAGAGAGACTTGAATCTTTTTTTTTTAATTTTGAACACATACACAAATAAAAAAAATAATAAATAGTATGACTAATTTCTTATCGCAGTCACAAAACCTCAAAGTCTTTTGCATAAAAGACGAAACGTTTAAACAAAACGAAACCGTCCAGAGGACCTGACTGAGCTTTGTTGGATTTTTTTTTAATACCTGGATTATTGAGCATGAACTTTGATGTTTTGAACCACTTTAGCCATGGCTGTCTCAGACGAGTCGACGGGGGAGAGGGCGGACTCCAGAAGTCATCTGAGCACCATCAAACTAGTTAAGCCACTATGTGAGTGTGCTACTTATGGGACTGAGTTTGTTGTGGCTCCTCGGCCTGATGAAGTCTTTTGGATGAAGTCGAAACATTTCAACAAAAAGAAATTGTCCGAAGGACCTGATTTAACTTTGCTGGTTTCCGTCTGTAACTTTTGCATCGTTCATGATGCTTCTTTTTGTGTTGTTTGACTTCCCCACTGACTTTTCCTCCATCACAGCGTGACACGTTTATCTTGTCCTGGTAACCTTTTGGTTTCATCACTTCTTAGATAAACATGGCACCTCTTTTTCCAGAGCAACAAAACACTTTACAAACCAAAAAAGAATCAGAATAAGCTTTTTTATCATTGTACAGAAAAACAGTGAGATTATCCCCTTGTCCTTTTTCAGAATACTTTTTAGGTAGGAAAGGGGAAAAGGCCATGAGGATAGTGTAGTGTTGTGTTGTGCTGTTGAACTGTTGTTTTATAGAAAAGGGCACCAGTGGGCGCTATAAGACTGACTGTATGTTTAAAAGATGCTGAACAGAGAGTGATGGAAAAAACAAAAGTGAAAGTAAAGAAGAGAACTGAAGCTGATCCACATGTCTGCTTATTTTCCCTTAATTAAATCTTGCAAAACCTTATCAGGACACAATTTAAAACATAAAAAAAAAAAACTACCAGCAAGCACATTTATAAACACATTACATGTGCATTTGATGACAAGATGGTGAGATTTGTCCATGAAGCACTTCCAGATAGGCCATAGTCCTGATAAGATGTTGGTGTCAGCCGGTGCAGCTCTGATGAGCGAAGTTCTCGTGGGGTGTGGAGTGGGGGGGTTGCAATAGACATAGCTTTTCTTTAGTTTACACATATCCCAGGAGAAATATGACAAGTCGGCCTGCTTCAAGGCGAAATGGAAGAGTCAGATTCAGATAAGCCACAATTGATGATTTTTTTCAGGCAGACTGTTTTTTTTTTCTTGTCAGCCTTGAGACCTGCTGGTATGTTCGATCCAAAATGGCCCGATTTGTGGGCATTCCACTTGTCCGTGCTTATGAGCCCCCTCCAAGGTCTCCCCAACATGCTGGCGAGTCCCAGAAGACACAGATGACCTGTGATTCTCACAAATTGTTTCAGTCTTATGGCTTAGCTCGAAAATCAGCTGATTTTGAGTACTCAAGGCACGAACCAAACCTTCACACAGACTCGTCAGTTTTACTATGACCAAAATTGCTGCCGCCGTCTTCTTCAATAGCCGATGACATACGAATCTGCCGGTGCCAAAAAGCAGAAACCCTGCTATCATTATTCAAATTATATAAACATCTTGTGCGTCCTCCTGAGAAAATACGGAAAGGCACATCAGCTCTCAAACTCCCCACGGATCCATGACGTATCCTGCCACGCACGTCTCAGCAGGGCGTGAGGGCTCTCCAGGACCCTGTCTCTTTGTTCAAAAGATTTTGTCGATTACATTGAAAGTCCAGCTGACCAGATCCATGACAGCAGTTTTCCATTTCGGAAGATGTATCAGAACAGTCTTATTAAATTTGGGATATGTCCCATGATCTTTTGAGATCTTACCGTCCATGTCGGAAACTTCTTTAAGTTGTTGAATGAGTTGAAAGTAAGATCATTTTAAACAAAGGCGAGGTGAGTCAGAAACAATATCTTAAAATACTTTGAACTTATTGTATTATTTTACAGGGATCCTTTTTTATGTGCGTGCACGTGAGTATGCAGGAGTCAAACTGTGGTAACATCAATCTATAAACAAAGGCAACCTTTGAATCCACCATTGAACACTCGAGACCTGAGCCTCAGGCTAACGCTGCACACATTTACTATACAAATGTTCATTCTGCAGAACGCTTCCATGTAAAACAATAAACTCTTCTCTGCAGTAACTGGAAGTGCTGCTCATTTACGAAATGCCACCGGCCTCCAACCAGCCGCAGCGCATGGTGAAAGGTTGGAGTTGTTCCCGTTACGTTCACGCGGTTGTACAGCAACTGCTGATCTAACCATATGTCGAGGTCGTACTCATTCTGCCCCGCAGTTGTAAAATATGAAGGTCACATTAACTTTAAATTAGCTCTTGTGGCAGACCAGCAGCTATTTGAGACATTTGTGTTGCTTCTTTTGTCTCGGTACTTCGATAATGTGACTTTTTTTACAGCTTTCACTTGAATTATGGGCAAAAACATCATCTGCAAAGCTAAAAATCTATTTCATTGATTAAAAAAAACGAGTCTACGCTTTGTTTGCTGAAGTTGTGCATTTTAATACGTTAAACAATGAGTATCTTGATAAGACAGAAAGGTGCTATAGAAACACAGTCCTTTTAATACAATCTGTAGCACTTTGCCCAGTTTCTCTGCATCTGCTTGCACTTCTTTATTGGCTGCTGTGAAAACCCATCTGTTGGACTTTCTGTAATGCAGCAGACAAAAGAACATTAATGTTAACACACACCTGGCTGCCTCGGCCATCATCACCTGCGTTACAAGCAGGGTTCGTCTCACTCTTATCTAACTGTGTCAGTTGACCAGCGACACAGTGAGATAAGCAGAAATGGACATTGTAACGATTCATAAACATATAGAAATCAATTTTTACAGCAGGAAATTTTACATACGAACAGGTGCCATGTAGTGTATATATTTAGACAAAGAAGCAATAATGTGCGATAACTGTTGACCTACTTTTATGTATTTGTTTTATCATTTTAGGTGACCAACTTCCAGTTTTACAGCCCAGCCTGACGCTGAGTTTACATTTTGCCTGAACATCACTAACCTGGATCTGTTCAATATATGAGATATTTAAACGTTATAAAGATATTTTATTTTAAATATTTTTTTCCTTCCTTGCTCTGCGAGAGGTGGCAGCTTTTTTTGCTTTCTCCCCCAAATTCTTCCTTCTCCCTGCTCCGCTCTCTGTGTGTCTGAAGGTCCTTGGGTATTTATCTCCCGAACGTAAATTAAGATTATGGATCTGGTATCATGGACGATCAACTCTATTGACAACATTTTTTTTTCAACAAAACGACAAGGTCCGATGTATAATATTTAACATTGTTTAAAAACAGCATCACATTTAGACTGAACAGATCTGTTTTATGTGTAGAAAAATGAAGGACAGCATAGGCTGAATGTCGTACACAAAATATCTCACCGGAATCAGTTAAACAACGTAGCAACTGACATCACAACAAAGTTACATTCTTAACTATAAATGTTAATATTAAAATAATTTTATAAAGTACATTGCTATCGGCTCTTTAAAAAATGGGAACTGAGCGTTAACTAAACTCTGAATGAATGTGGATGGTTTCTTTTCTTATCTGATCTGTTGTTTCTGCTTTTCCTTGTTCATTCATCCTTTAGTCAGTCAGTCTGTCCCAGATCTCTTTCTGAATTTGCATGTGACGTGAAGCACGTCCTGTCACGGGCTGAGGAGGCGGGATGGGCTCAAGAACATCATCAAATGGATACCACAGTACATCCTCTTGTTGAGGCCAAAATAATCTGCTTTTGGTTATCCGGTCATGATGCGTGCATTTAACTTGAACATTGGTTTTGTCTATGGAAAGGATTATTCCTGGATACAATACTTTATCATAAGTGAGCACGCACCACTCCCCTACTACCACTGGGTCATCCCAAATGACTTGTTTCTGCCCTTGTGACACAGTACCTGGGACTTTCCTGACAAAGCTGAAATGCTTTTGTGTTCCATCATTCACATTCAAGCTTTCCATTGGTGGAACACATGCAGCTGACATCTCGCAATGTTATCCACCCCTTGAGCAAAGTACCATAATGTTCCATTGTCGGATGAATTGTTGTCAGGGGTTCAAGTACCCAGCAGAGAAGTCATCAGGATGTGGAGGGGTGGATGAATGAATGACAGTCAGTTGTGGGGAAAAACGGTTATGGCTGAAAAACTGGGAATCCTAAGTGCTCAGGTAGGTACCATGCTTGTATCTGATAAGTACAGGGTAACTACCAGCTAATTACCCAGTAATTACCCAATACGTATAATTACGTACCTGGTACATACCAGTAAGTACAGGTTCATAATCTATTTTTTCCAGGTACATATTTGGTAGGCTCCAGGAATAAACCTAGTAAGTATAAGGTAAATACTGTACTTTATTAGTTTCAAATACTCAAAAAGTACCAGGTACTCAGATTGTGTGTAAATTTCGATGTGAAGAGCAGCTGTTTTGTATAATATTTTACAGAGTTTTAAAAACCATCAGTAATCATATTTTAGTGAAGTCAAATTAAACCATAAAACGGTGAATAAATGGTAGAGTACATGTGCGTTTAAACCTCCTTATGAGAGTGAATATTAGAGCAGGTTATTAAAAAGTGAATCTTAAATCATTTGGTCCTCTCCTGGTAAATTGTTCGTACGTTTGAACATAACATGGTTATAAAATTAGAAATTCATTTGATTTTATTGTTCAGGTGAAAGATAAAACTCAACTCTGTGATTTATATGTTATAAACAAAACAAAAAGACGACAACTCATTAAAAATAAATATACTGTATTTGTTGCTATTCAAATCTAATAAACAGATGGAATAATTCATGTGGGGCATCTCATGTTCTTTGCCACACATTAAAATATGTTTATCAACAGATGTTCGTGTCTTTAATGAATTAATTTTGATCATACATTCATGACTGAATACATTCATGCAACTTTTTCATTAAATGAAATGGCAACAAAGGTTGCTCTCTGTGAGCGCTGACAGACATCTGTCATCACGTTTCATCTCCTGTTGCCTCACGCGTCCTCTGATGGAAGGAGTGTGTTGCTTTATGTTTTGGTAGCTATTTCCAGAAAAACAAATGTTTGTTTCACTTTTGTTTCTTTTTTCCCCCCAGGAGATTACACATCTATATAAAGTAACAGGTTTAAAACACGTCATTTGGTTTCCAACTCTGACCTTTGACCTTGTAAAAAAAGACAAAAGAAACGGCAGGAGCCGGTGAATGAAAAACAAATTAAATCACCAAAATAAAGCAATCTCAAGGATTCTTTTTGGCTGTGATCAGCTGTGATTCTATCATTAAGTTTTTGTATGTTGAAATCTATTTTTCACAAAACTTTATATACCGTAATTTCTGGAATATTGAGCGCACCCGAATATAAGCCACGCCCACACACACACAAAAATCTACACACATATAGTCTGCGCTTGTCTATAATCTGTGGGTGTCCTCATTGTGACATAAGATATTTACACAGATTTAATACGTACCGGTAACATACACAAATACGTACACTAAAAAAATTAAATAAATAAAAATACAGCAGCCTACCAGGAAAAGTCATTGATCATAAATCTGACACACCACAATGGTCCACCTCTAAAATCTTCTATCTTTTTTCGGTGTCAGTTGTTTCGGATTTCAGTCAAATCTGCACGGTGGAAACACCGCGGCCATCTGATCTCTGTGTGTTCAGCCAGTCTTCAAGAACATTTTCAAATTTGGATCATCTGATTTTATTTTATTTTTTACCTCTGAAAGCTTTTGTTGTCTTTTTGCATTCTTCATGCTGCCGTCTCCAACGTCTCGCCATCGATTCATTGCCACCAAACTTACATGCAGCAACTCTATTTCCTTATTCAACAGTCAGATCAATCATCTTTAACTTAAAAGCTGCATCGTGTGCATTTTTCATGTGTTTTCCATGATGAGGGTGTGTCCATGAGGCACAAAACAACCAATATGAAGAATTGAGTGCAAGTGCATTTGATTTACAGTAATTCAAAGTTTCATTGGTCCACTGTGACCTGTTTGGTAATTTAATTGGTCTGGAACAGGTAGTCTCATTGAGTCACAAGGACCCACCCTCCGAGAAAGATGTGTATTGGGCAGCTATGTGAGCGCCCAGGTGTGACGAGGCTCAATGTTTTGGCTGCAGGAAGCTAATTAAGCCCATCAATAAAATAAAATAAAATAAAACATACATTTGCCAGAGCATTGTATAAGCCGCAGGGTCCAAAGACTGTGAAAAAGTAGTGGCTTATAGTTGGGAAATCACGGTAAATTAATGATTTACAACAACTTTTTTCCATATTGTCCCTATTTACGTTGTAGCAATTAATGAATGATTAGTTGTGTCAGAAGCTGCTTGAATCAATTACATCCCCACAGCAAACTGATTCTTTACAAGTTCAATTGATCTTTCTATTACAGGTAGTCCTCGAGTTACGAACGAGATCTGTTCCTACGCACCGTTTGTAACCCGATTTTGACGTAAGTTGGAACTCATTACACGTGGCGATCGTTAAACTGGATTTTTGCCGTAAGTCGCGAAAATACATGTATGCTAACACTGCGCCGCACACCCGTTTATCGACATGACACTGAACACGCGTACATACTGTTCCATAAACACGCACAGAACTTTATTTACAAACTGTTATCTAACACATTACACCACACATTCATCTATAAACACACACCTGTACATTATTTACAACAGTATGTACAACAGTACTGTTCAGCACAGCACATCCAATAACTAAAAAAACTATGTACAGTATTTTAAAAAACAGTGGCGTAGTGTAAAGTCCAGGAACTTTAAAAAGGTAGAATCAGCACAGAAACACAAAAGAAAATTCCCTTACCTTGTTTGAAGAAACAAGTCACATCCATCACAAACAGGTTGCAACAGTACTGTACATACATGTACTCTACTGGGGAGAGGGTGGTGTATGGGGAGAGAGAGAGGGTGGTTTGTCCATGGACTCCTGGCTAGCTCCTGGAGGCGCTGTGGAGACCTTGGATACAAATTTTAGCATGCTGCTCTGTACAGCTTCTTGTTTTTTGTCCTCCAAGATCTGTTGGTAGCATGCCAGGCTGTCCATGACCCCTCTGGAAGCCCTGGCAAACCTCTCCCCGTCTGCGTCCTGTGCCTCAAATAAGGCCATGGTGTTCTGCAGCTCCTAAACGCCTTTGCCAAGCCCTGCCTTGTGAACACCTTGGCCGGAGGGCCCTAACCCTGGTGCTCCTCCTCCTCCTCCACGATGTGCCTCTCCAGCTCCATCAGGTCTTCAGGAGACAACTCATCTCCTTCGTCAGCCACCAGCTGGTTCACATTGTCCTCCTCGATGTTTAGGTCCAGTGACCTGCTCATGTCCACCACATTCTGGACAACACTGGCCATTGACTCCTGGGAACTGGGTGAAGCCTGGACAAACTGTGGACACAGCTTCTTCCACACTCCAGTCAAGTTGTTGGACGTCACCCGTTCCCAGGAGTGACCAATGTTGCGCACAGCATCCAGGATGTTGTACTTCTTCCAGAAGTCTTTGAGGGTGACTTCTGGGTCTTTCTCTGTTGCCTCCAAAGCATCCCGGATGACTCTCTGGAGGTAATAGGCCTTGAAGGTGCTGATGACCCCCTGGTCCATGGGCTGAATGAGTGACGTGGTGTTGGGTGGCAGGTACACAACCTTCACATCTGGGTGAAGGTCGGTAAGATGTGCAGGGTGGCCAGGTGCATTGTCCAACACCAGCAGGACTTTAAAGGGAATGCTGTTGGAGTTGCAGAATCGCCTGACATCTGTCACAAAGTGGTTGGTGAACCAGTCTTCAAATACAGCCAGTGTGACCCAGGCCTTTTTGTTGGAGGTCCAATAGACTGGCAGCGTTTTTTATCAACATTCTTGAAGGCTCTGGGATTTTCAGACTGGTACACCAAGAGCGGTTTCAGCCTACAGTCTCCAGCAGCATTCCCCCCAAAAAGCAAGGTCAAATGCTCTTTGCCAACTTTGTGACCTGCAGCTGTTCTTTCGTTCCTGCTGATGTAGGTGCGGTCGGGTAACCTCTTCCAAAAGAGTCCAGTCTCATCCACATTGAAGACTTGCTGTGCCGTGTACCCTCCATCACTGATGATCTCAGCCAGTGTCGTTGGGAAGGCCCCTGCTGCCTCTACGTCACCGCTGGCGGCCTCACCTGTTGACATGCACAAACACATGACACGGTTAAGCTGATGTAACACTGTAATAAAGCTGATGTAACAATGTACTGTACTGCAACAAAAAAGAGAAATGAAACAAATAAATAAATAAAAAACAATAAAAGAAAAGAAAAGAAAAAGAGAAATTAAACACATGCTCACCTTGGATTTTGATGTTGTGCAGATTGGCTCTGTCCTTAAAGCATTGAAACCAACCTTTCGACGCAGTAAAGTCTTCAGCTGCACTGCCCTCCGCCACCTCAGCACTCTGTGTTGAAGGGCCCTCGCCCGCCTCATCCCTCCGTGATTTCAATGTAGTGTAGATCTGTTGTGCTTTCTCTTATATGACGGACAGGCTCACGGGGACGTGTCTCTGGTTCTGATCCTCCAACTACAAAATCAACAGTTTCTCCACCTGAACAATCAGACCGCTCCTCTGTTTTGTAATGATTGTAGACTTCATCGGGGCTGAGCTTTGAACATGCTCCAGGATCCTAGTCTTGTCAGCGATAATAGTTCCAACTGTGGAACACACTAACCCCAGCTTCTCTCTGATCGGCGTCGGTTTTAATCCCTGATCGGACATTTTTACAATCTCCAACTTTTTCTCCAATGTTATCGCTTTGTGTTGCTTCTTACCTGCCACCACGCTCCCATCCGTAGACTGGCTCGGTCTCTTGGGGCCCATGTTCAAAGTTAGCACACGTACTTCGCTAGCTCAACAATTGCTTATAAAAAACTTGCACTCTTCTCTTTGTTTGCCAAACTCAACCACGCGGTTAAGCTAGCGCCGTTCCCTTAAATACCTTTAGAATCTGTATCACTCCGCTTTTGTCTCTCAGAGTTACAGTACACCCGTACTTAAACATCCGCTGCGGACCCTCCCTCCTCCTGCGGACCCTCCAGCAACAGCGGGAAATTTCCATTGCCTCGGCCAAGTGCGTAGTGCGTGCCGCGTGCCGTAATGACGCCATAACTGACGCATTTATGCCGTAACTTGATTACATTGTTTTTAACGGGGGGTCGTTCGTAAGTCCGAGTTGCTGTAAGTTGAGGGCACCGTAACTCGAGGGTTACCTGTATATATATGTATGTATGTATGTATATATTTGATAGTGGTGTAACGGTACACGTGGGTGTACCAAACCATTTAGGTACAGCACATTCAATTTGGTCCACTTGCGTACCGTTTCGGTTAAATTTTGTTAACGAGAGATTATGCACCACAGAACTAAAAATTCCTAAACGTGTTTCAGCATGGTGCCATTATCTTCTTGCAGCACGCGTAGCAATAGTAGCCTAGCTTCTCGTTGCGGTCTTCTGGTTGGGAACATTATGACTTTCTTGTTAAAAGACATGAACAAATCCAAAGCTGTGTTTCCACTTTGTTTCACCGAGGTTGGATCTGCAGCAGGCAACATGTCTAACTTGTTAATGAGCTTGAAACAACATCATCTGAACGTGAACGTCTTCTACAGAAGAGCAGACCGATAGCAGCAGCATTCAAACAACCTGTGTCAGGTAATTCAGATCGGTCTAGAGCAGTTACACAAGCTGTAGAAGTTTTTAAAGCTCTGGATCTACGTCTAAATGTTGTTGATTCGCCGACTTTAAAGTTAATGAGCCTCGCTACAACATCCATCACGTCAACACTTCAGACAAACAGTTCAGCACTTTATGAAAAAGCTAAATCTGATATTGTCAACAAGCCCTGGAGCAGATTAAATTCCTGATGATGATGACCGAGCGATTCAACCACCTCATAACAACCGTTCAAGGAGAGGTATTGTTCTTTTAATATTATAATCTAATGAACTTTTTATAATTCAAATTTTTAATCTTATTAACTCTTTTTTTTTAACCTCTATGTGTTTTTTTTTTCCCAGTCTGGGACAGAGGTAGTTGAGTCTTCTTCCTGTTCATGGAAATCCACCAGAGATCACCTGCAGCTAAGAAGTCTGTGATGACTGAACTCAACTTTTCCAGGGACAGGTGGGAGCAGGTCCAAAAAGAGGCTGTGAGTAATGAGGCCAAATACAGCCTTAGCAAAGCTCTATCGCTTTTCCTGCCACCTATAGTTAGTGAGCGGTTTTCTCCTCCGCAGGAGATTTTCACTGCAACTAGATCTGTGCTTTAGGCAGAAAATGTGGACAAGTTGGTCTTTTTGGCCAAAAACGTAAAACGTGATTATTTAGATTGTAAACGGTCTGTTGCTGCTTATTGTTCTGGTTCTGACTGTTATTGCATTTATTAAGATTTTTATTATTGCTAGTATAGTTTATTTATTGTAAAGAGTGCAGTTTATTTAAAATATCCAAATGGTCTAAAAACGTTGTCTGGTCCTCTGGAGGACCAGACTTAACTTTTTTAGATTTTTCTACCTGGATTATTGAGCAGGCATCAGGATATCATCCAAATGGGTTGCTTTTACTTATCTTTATACAAGCGTATTCTTTACTTGACATATTTTCAAAATAAACGTTTTGTAAGTCTTTATTTTGTCTTTTTTATACTGAAAACTAACCAAACCGAGCCCTTCATGTAACTGAACTGAACCAAAATGTGATTTTAGCATACCGTTACAACACTAATATTTGAGTTAAAGTTAAATTGTTTATTAGAACTCTGTGTAAATGAATATTAGTCTAATGTGGTGAAATTGTTTCAAAGTAAATGTTTTAAGAGAACAAAACTCTGGATATATGTTTTATACACAGACTTATTGTATGTATTTTGGTTTTGAAGTGTTAAACATTATTAAAATATTTTTAGTAATCTATTTTATTTACATGATCTTTTATATTTTCGTTTCTAAAAAAAGATGAGGGCATTTTGGCTTTAATTTAAATATTTGAGTTTAATGTCATTTAAAAATTTAAGTTTGACATTGTTAAGATGAGCACTGAATAAGTGTAAATGAGACTGTACTTAAAATTTTAAATATTTGATTTTTAATGTCCTTTGAGAATTTAACTTTGTCATAATGGAGCAGAGCATTCAACAAGAAAAACAGACTCTGAAAGTGGAAACACACTTGGTTGAATTAAATGTTTAATAAACGTAACCACAGAGATTCCAGAAGCTACGTCATCTTGTTGTCCTGTCTCATGATTATCTGCCTGTATTTCAGGAAATGTATCTGCTGACTCTGTACTGCCTCTATAGTACCCATTACATTAATGCAAATATATTTTTTGAAGGCAGACATTGTATTTGAAATAACGATCAAAGAAATGGAATACATTTTATTTAATATCTAAACTACTTTGCAAAGCAAGTGTGTGTTCCAGTAACGAAGAGTTAAGAAGTTCCAGGAGGGTTCATACAACTGGTGGGCAAGCAGCGGAAGGCAAGGAATGAGTGGAGAGATCATGAGGAGGCTCAGGCGATAACCAGGGAGGTCCAAGACTCAGGAGGAATGCAGGAGGCAAAGCTATAAGACAGAGAAGTAGATATTAGCTTTCACATTACACAATGAATAATGTAAAGGCCAGGAACACAACTACCGATTGGCAGATGGCAGAAGTACTTCTTCACCTCATTACGAAAATGGTCCTCAGGTGTGGTTCTGTTGGTGCCCTCTTGTGTAGGAAAGCTGCAGGAGAAAAACTGGAAATCTTACACATAGTTGCTTGTGTGAACCAGAGCTGTCATTTCTAACCCAAACCCAGAACAGGGCTGGGCCGGGCCATAATAATGTGCTTAATACCATACCATACCAAACCATTTTATTTATACAGCACTTAAAACAGCAACAAGTCCAACCAAAGTGCTGTACAAACAAACAGCAACAGAATAGTAGTGGGTCTTTAAATGGGATTTGAAAACCGAGAGAGAGGGGTCTGTCTGACAAGCAGTGGTAACTCGTTCCAAAGTCTTGGGCCTGCTACAGAGAAGGCTCTGTCACCTCCGCACTTAAGACGAGTTCCTGGAGCTATGAGAAGTAACTGGTCTGCTGACCTCAGAGAACGTGGTGGGACATAAGGCTGTAGCAAATCAGAGAGATAGGTGGGGGCAAGACTATTCAGTGATTTGTAGACATAGAGGAGAATTTTGAACTGGATTCGAAGATGAACCAGTAGGCAGTGCAGGGAGGCCAAGACTGGTGTAATGTGCTCTGGTTTGCCTGTACTGGTAAAAATTGGGCTGCTGCATTCTGGACCAGTTGTAGTCGTGCAATGGTGGTCTGACTGATACCATACAGAAGTGAATTGCAGTAATCAAACCTAGATGTAATAAATGCATGTATTACTGTCTCCAGGTTAATTTTGGATAATATGGGCTTCAGCTTAGACGGTTGCCTCAGCTGGAACAAAACAGGATTTAACAATCATGTTTACATGACTGTTGAGTTTCATGGAAGGGTCCATGATCACTCCGAGATTTGTGACTTTTTGTTTTTCTGACAGGGCTAGAGCAGACAGGTCGATGCAGTGGTTCATGTTCATGTCATTGGGAGGGAACAACATGGCTTTAGACTTCTTTTCATTGAAACTTAAGAAATTTAAAGCCATCCAGTCCCTGATGTCAGCCAGGCAGTCGAGCAGAGGTTGAATAGAGCATGAACCATTGTGTCTTAGGGGGAAGTAAATTTGACAGTCATCGGCGTAGAAGTGAAACGGTATGTTGTGTTTCCAGAAAATAGCACCAAGTGGCAGCAGGTATAAAGCGAATAGGAGAGGACCCAGGATGGACCCCTGTAGAACCCCTCATTTAAGTGCTGCCGCTGCAGAACTAAAATCATTGATGGAAACACAACTAAAGGATTTATCAAGAAGGAAAAACTTAAGCCTAATCTTAAAAGTAGACAAGGTGTCAGTCTTACGGACAGAAACTGGAAGTTGGTTCCACAAGAGAATAGCCTGATAACTGAAAGCTATGCCTCCATTCTGCTTTTGGGAACTCTAGAAACTACAAGTAAACCTGCAGTCTGAGAGTAAAGTGCTCTCTTAGGAAAATATGGAACAATTATTTCCATCTGTGTATACTGTAATCTCAAAACTTACATCTGCTGGTTAAGTGGTAAAACAAAAGGTAGTAAAACGAGTTTGAGGCAGATACAATCTGTTATGTAATGCTATATTATGCTAGGACACAAAAGTTTGTGATTAATATGTTTTATAAGCACACATATTGAGATGGTGTAGGTAAATGATGTTTAAAAGTAAAGAAAAGGCCAGTGAGCTGATGTGCAATCTTGTGGAAATAATTATCTGTACAAAGTATATTAAAACAGCAGAGGGAACTGGAAGCTATGCTCTGCAGACAACATACTCATGATGTACGGCTAAACGAGTTTCATTAGGTGTAAGAATGGCCGATGCTAAAGGCCACACTCATCAGCAGAACTTTTTTTTAATTTGTCAGGTAATCTGTTACAGTGTGATTGAAGAAACCTCATGTAATTGGAAAAAGTCAATCTCTGAGTGAAGAAGGGATGAGGATGGATGGGGAGACAGAGGGAGACGAAGGTGAGCTGGGTGAGGGAGGTGGTGGCAAACAAAACAGAAGTGGAGGCGAGTGTGGTTAACTCAGACAAGAGACACAGCAGCAGCCTGCCAGATAACAGTACAGAAGAAAGGAGGGACGAGATTCATAGAAATCCAATAAATGTGTGAAAGGGAATGAAAGCAGGACTTTCTTTTGTGTCCTGTCCCACAAACATTACTCTGAGTGTGTAAATGTGCACACAAGGCTAGTGTGGGTCCTCAGCAGTGGTGGAGAAAGTACTCAAACACTGTACTTAAGTAAAAGTACAAATAAACAGACAAAAATGTACTCTAGTAA
>JARVLU010000103.1:32435424-32446170 GCA_031762415.1 Simpsonichthys santanae | reverse complement strand
AGCCAGGTCTCTCTTGTAAATGAGTCCTCGAGGCTCAATGAGATTAACCTGCCTAAATAAAGGTTGAATGAATATCTAAGGAAAAAAACATCGGTATCAGATATCGGCCAAAAATCCAATATTGTCCATCTCTATTTTATACTATTTACTACTTAAAATTAGTTTCACTATTTACTTCAGAGCAGGGGTGCAGCTCAGTCTACACTGGGACTAAAAAGATTTCAGGATATTATTACATTTTGATCATTTTGCATTTGGGAACCATCCATGGTGAACATGAACAGTTCGAGTGCCGGCGAGCACAACCTGGGCAAATTAGCTGCTGTCATCATGATTTGTGCACTTCATCCCAGCTGAGGTAAAACTTATGTTTTATGTAACTTTTATGATTACAACCACGTTAAACAGGTATTTTGTTGCAGTTTAATTTGGCTGCGAGTATATATGAACATAAATGTAAATGTGGACTTAGAACGAGAAAAGTAAAACCTTTTTGGGTTTAAGGCATTATTTACTGCAAAGCTAGGTAAAGTGTTTCACAGAGTTTTTAAGCTTTGACATTTAGACTGAATGATGCGTTTGTAATACTTACAGAGATTGGAACAGGTTCCCTAAAGCCCATGCTAAGCTCGTGACAGAAGATGTACAACAGGAGGCGCTCACATTTCTGAACACACAGGATGAGAAAATTAGATCACTGAAAGCGAGGAAGAAGTTCTCAGGGGGTGTCAGGAGGGTACTGACCCTTTGGTCTTCAGCACTCAGGTTCTGATCCTCCTTCGTTCTCGTGCTTTCGTCGCAGTACTCTATTTCAGGACTTGTTATACTTCGGCAAAACGTGCAGAGAAAGTCACCCCTGAAACAAAAAAATAAAATAAAATAAAAAGAATACAAACCAGAAGTTTCAGAATTATCTAAAGATGTATTTTTATTATTTGATTCACATCCATCTTGTAATAAATTAGGTAGCGTTACTGTAACTGTGATGAAACAAGTGTTGGGATGCAGAAAATGATCACATCTACTAACAAAGCCACTTTTGCAGTTTTAATTTTATTGATCTACTTATCCTACGAGTATATTTACATCTATACATTGTTTTGTCTCATTAAAATGTCACTGGTTATATTCTGTAAAAGTAAGACTGACAAAAGCAGCAATTATTACGGATCACTTACTGAGGGAAGATTTTGATGGTGGGCACGTGGCATTTCATGTGGAACACTTTAGGACAGCGGTCGCAGCACAGCAAGTTACCGCCGTTGATACAAACAGCGCACCAGTCTTCATTAGGATCGTCCTCTTTTCGACCCCCTGTTGCTTCACCGCTCTTCTCTAAGTTCCCGTTGGTGAGCAGAGAGTTTAAATCATCGACGCTGTTCTTGGTGGACACCGAGGTAAAGGAGGTGGCAGTGTTGGTGGAAGATGATGATGTGGTGGCACTGGTACCATTTAGTCTAGAACAGGGTGCCTCAGACTCAGGTTCTGTTTTGATGCGTTCCCCAAGACCCTTATGAGCATCTTGGCCTTTAGATAGGAGGCCCGCCAGGCTGTCTTCTGGACTGTTCATCTGGGGGAGAAACACACCAAAGAATTACAACAAATCCTTCAGGGGCGTGTTGTCTGATATAACTTGTTGTGTTCATATATGTTACATGGAAATTGGGGGAAAAAGCACAAAATGTCAGTATAATTTTTTTTTTCAACCTAACACTACTATTGTTTATAAAAACTCCTCATACCATACAAGCGCTCCTTCCAGCATCTTTGCCTCGTTCTGTTTTCAGAGAAGTCGTCGTGCAGCTGTAGCTGTCTTCTGTACCAGGTTCCTTCTTCACCTTTACCTGCTCTCCAGTGGCCGCACTTCCTGTACCGCCTTTGCCTGCGGAGCTAGAGCTAAAACAAATACAGTAAGGGTGGTTACTGACGCGACTGCTTAAAACCACCGTTAGCATCAAAACCAACATGAGGGTAAATAAAGGGAACGCTTCCTGGTTAGAGCCTCAGGACAGGACACACATTCAGCCACTGGGAAATTAAACTGCATTTGAAAAGGAAAGACAGTAAAAGGACAGCCGACTTAGGACCAGAAAGTCGCAGGGTCAACTCCCTGTCATGACCACATGTCATGGTGTCCCTGAGCAAGACACCCAATTAGGACTGGGCCATATCATATTGTTCATAATAACGGTAAAAAAAAAAAAAAACTTGCCTGGGAATATAAATGATATGATATGCTAATCTCACGGCATAAAAACGTCAGCGATCCGATCAGCGGATTACGCTCACGTGGGTCATGCAGCGATATTCAAATTGTAAAGGTGAAGGCTTGAACAGACACGTCTGAGCTGAGCGCTGTTTGTGCCGACGGTTTTTGAGCCGGTCAGCGTGAGGGAAGACGCTGCTTTTAGTTTTTTAGCTAGCGCGCTGCTAACTTGGAGCTACGTCAGTACAGGCGGAGGTGCACGCAGTACGGTTCGGCAGACTGTGCACTCGTTTCTGTTGATGTGGCGGGGCACCCCGCTTGTCTTAATGGTAGGGGAAACATTGACAATGCATCCACCACCAATTTATGGTCAAGTCGGACGGCGGAGCCTTACCGGAGTCTGACTGTGCACCATATTAACAGAGACTGGGAACTGTGCAGCACAAACCTCGAGACCAGCTGCATTCCTGAGGATCAGGAAATTGGCTGATGGCTCCTTTCAAGCAGCATTTCATTTGTTTTCAGCATTTCTCACAGGTTTTGGAAGTTATACCTCGTTTAAAGGCAACATTTTTTTTTTCTTGTTTATGCTCAGCAGATCTTAAGCTTCGTTTTATTGAGCTTATCTGGGAACTGCACCTGCACTTTAGTTTTTGTGGTGGATTTTTGTCTGTTCTATATTTTGTGCAGACTTTTTCCGATCTAAATAACAGAAGGATCATTCTTTTTTTTTTTTCTTTTTTTTTTATACTTTCAGACTAAATACTTTACTAAATAAAATAATTGCAGTAAAATTAACCCTTGCTATTTTTTTATGTTTTATGTAATACTGCAAAGCAACATGTTAAGTTAATCTTGCCAAATGGATAACTATGATTTCTGTGTTATTTATTTATTTTTTGCTAAATCACAAAATGTATCGTTATCGTCAGAACGTTCTGAAATATCACGATATTATGTTTGAGCCATATCGCCCACCCCTACACCCAATCCCTAATTGCTCCCGGAGCTTACATAGCTGCCTACTGCTCCGCCTGAGTGTATGCGTGATGAATTAAATGCAGAAAACTAATTTCATCATTGTATGGAAACATAATGATGACACATAGCACTTTACTTACTTTCATAAGTAAGACAAGTAATCTGTCTGTTTTGCTACTTTGACATCTTTGTTTTAACTTGTTAAAAAAAAAAATCTGTATTTCTCTCTTATGATTGTCTAATGTTGATTGTCCAAGGAAAGTCTATTGTTACTGTTGTCATCATTCTTTACTGTATTTGTAGCCAGGACTCTCTTGTAAATGAGTCTTCGAGGCTCAATGAGATTAACCTGCCTAAATAAAGGTTGAATGAAAAAAAAGATAAAAGCTCAGATTTCATATAATAACCAGATTTATGTTGAAATAGAGAAAAGACAATAGAAAACTGTTAATTAATATAAATGTAGCAGCAACTCAACATCCTGCTGATTAAACTTCAAGTTTTGCTTTTTCTGATCATCTGAACTTAAAAAAAAAAAAAAAAAAAAGATGAGTATGCAAGTTTTGCTCAAAGTTTGAGAGAAACTGTTCAAGCAGGAATAACGTGACAGAGTGACTCAGATTGTACATTTTGGAAAGAGGCCTTTTTTGTTTGGCAGGATTAGACTTTTCTTTAGTGTAACTTTGAAATTTCTCCAAAACCACATTTCCCTTAATTCTGCAATTTACTATTCTAGTCTTTCCTCATATACTGTATTTAACATACATATTTCTTTTAAATAAATTCAAAAAATCACAACTTTTAGCCAAAATTTTGACCATTTTCAGGTGATATTTCAAACTGAATAGAAAAATGGACAAGGGTTGTAATCTAATTACTCATGCTGCAGGATGTAAAAACAATAGCAAAAACATTTGTGTTTAATCAGGAGTTGTGTCTCTTAATATTTTCTAGATGTTTTTTTAACTGACCTTTAGGTTGTTCAAGTAGCTTCATGCTGTCTTACCTGCCTCTGCTGCCTGTGCTGGATGTGCTTGAGGGTCGAGCTGGCGTGTGGGCATTAGACACACCTGCAGACACAAATTTATTATATTACAATAATCTTCATCAGTTCAGGAATTATTTACATAGCAGAATGTTGCTTTATCGTTTAGCTTTAATTTCTAGAAAACAAGAAACTGCGGAATGAGATGAGGTCTCTCTGTTTGAATTTGTGGGTACCTGAAGATCCAGGAGAAAGCGTTGAAAGTCCAGGTGAGGAGTTCATGTCCATTAAGCCAAACTGATGTGTGCTGGCTGAGATGTACCGAGAAAGAAGGTGCCCCAGGTTGCTGGAACCTGCATCTTCCAACTGACCGTTCAAGAAAGGCACAGGAATGAACAAAATATATATATTTTTTTTTAAATAACACTGGTATCTAGTGAAAAACAATACAATCTTTGTTCCACTTTCATCTACGAGATGCTCCTTCATCCATCACATTTTCTAAACTAATCAGGATCAACACATTTGACTTTATGTTACATGCATCTTTTTAAACACTTGAACTTTATCTCAAAGGACTTTTTTTTTTTTTTTTTTTTTAGAAAATGTGTTCAATAAAATTCTTTCACAAAAATATATTTCCATTTTTAATTTTGATTTGAAAAGAAACAAAAGTAATAAAATGTGCACACCTGGATAGGAGGGATCTCAGGTAAGCAGGGCAGGTTCTCAGGATTAGTGACAGAGGGAATCAGCTCAATGGGACCAATTATGGGGCTGGCTGGCCCTCGGTGAGCATGGGCACCAGCCATGCTGGCACTGGTTGGACTCGTGGGACTGGCGTTATGCAGGGACGCCACCGGGAAAGGGCCTGCGTGTCCTGGATTGGAATGCTACAAAGAGAAAGAGAGGGATGAAATGAAATAAAAGACAAGAAAACTGTGGAAAGAAAATAATAATGACCACAAATGGGAAATGAATTGAAAGATATGCAAGAGCAGAGTAATGATGAGAATGCTCACTTCTAAAGTTTAAAATAAAAGTAAAGGTTCTGCGTCTCAGAAACAATATCATCATCATGCAGTGGAGGGACCACACATGCTACACAAGACAAATATAAAGAAGAAAAAGGTGCCAAACCCCTGACTGCAGTAAGAAACGAAACCTTGGGTGGCTCATCTCAGATTCTATAGACATCTGGACACAAAGAAAAAGGGGCTGGATATAGTGGAGGTTTCTTTTATCTAGCCTCACACGCAGAAAATAAACGCTGATTTTAACAAGTGCACCGTATTAAATGTGCACGTTTGCATTATATGTGTACATTCATTTGTGAGACACTGATATGCAGACTTTAAATCTTCTCAAAAAACATTTTACTCAAAGAAGAATGGCATTTCATCCTGAGTAATAAGTAATGTATTTAAGATAAATGTAGTACCATATTTTTAGGCCTATAAGTCACAGGTTTTGCATAATTTACATGCCTGCCACTTAATAGACCAAAGCGACGTATTTATGGATTTCCCATATTTATAAACCAGTTTTTGTCTGAGATATGACTATTCATTCTGATTGAAAATATTGAACACTACCATTTTCAGCCATTAGATGGCACTCAAGTAGTATGGCATGCCGTTGTGTCATGTAACAGGTAAACATGGCTATTAATGACACAATCGGCTTGCCATAGTCTGCCACTTTTGTCCAGCTCACCTGGAGCAGCCATCAAACCAGCTTCATTTTGCTGCGCTGCCCCAGCAAAATGCAGCTGATTTGACCATTGAAGTGCATTTATTAAGTAAAAGTTCAACTGAGACACACCTTTACTGTAATTCTGAGCAAATAAATGATTGTTTTTAGGTGGTTATCTTGTTAAATTTCGAAGAAATGCACAGTGAGTCATCCCTCTGCGCACTCCTGCTTCTGCGTATCGGCTTTTGAAATACAGCTGATTTCACCATTGAAGTGCATTTATTAAGTAAACGTTAGACTGAGACACAGCTTTGCTATAATTTTGGGCAAACAAATTGTTTTTAAGTGTTGATCTTGTTAAATTCTTGTTAAAATCCTTCCATGCATACGTCTGCCATTTGGCAATCGATTTTTGGCAAAACACCGGTCCACATTTCCTGGTTCGGCCCACATTTCCTGGTTCGGTATTTGCACATTTCCAGGTTGTCGGCGGTGATGCGTAACAAACGCAACGTGTCAACGATGACGCATAATAGATGCGACGTATACAGCAAAACAACGTATTTATGGATTTTTTCCACTTTATTAGACATATTTGGACTGATACGACTTATAAAGCAGTGAGAAGTTTAATACGGTAAATTACATGATTGACCTGCATTAGGCTGGCTGCCGTCTGTGTTTGGAAACAAATATGGTGGAATCGGACTTGCATATAGTCTCAGAGAAGATGCTTTGGATAAAAATAAGAGTGAATTTGTTGTTAAATGCATAAAAATATAGAAATTTTGAATTAGACTAAATATCAGGCAACAAGCAGCAGTTCAGATTATTTTAGAAACATGAAACTGATCACATACCAACACATCAGAATAACTGGGCTTCTCATTGTCAAACTGCTCTTCAATGGTCATTTCATTATCTTTTCAGTTCTTTATGTTGATGGACGAACACGTGACAGTTGGCACCAGTTAAACTTTTCTTGAACATTTTTAATTTAAGGACTGTTAACCACACAGTAGATGTGAAAAAGAAAAATGGACAGATTTTGTGTCATTGAAATTTTGCCTTTAGTGAAGATGAACGTTTCAAACAGGAGAGCTTGTGTGTCGCTGGTTGACTCGTGCCTCAGGTTGCCAGCAGGTCTTTTATTTTGGTTGATGACTCGTATTTGTCCAGGGCTGCCTCAGTGTTTCATGAATCTCTCTTTACCTCTTTACCTTTACTTAAGTTTCAAAATCATGTCTTTTTTATCGTGCTTTTTCTCCCACTTCTCTGTTTTTGCCTCTGTTTCCTGCTCATATTCTGTTTGCTAAAGATGTAGCAAACATCTTTGGCCCATTAATTTTCCCAGGTAAGTAAACACGACCCTCCCGCATGGCTGCTGTTGATCTGCCGAGCCCTTCGCTCACAGCTGACGTCAGGGCTGGAGAATGTAAACAAAGGCTGGGTTCTCCAGGCCGGGCCTCTCCCACGTCCCCCCTCCACATCAGCAGCCGTGTTTACAGTAAGGTTCCCTGTGCACATGCAGCCACAGCCGGGTGTGAAGGGTACGAGAGGAAAGTTACACATCCGTGTTTGTTACTGAGACTTTGGTTGATGCGTATCTTTTTGTTTGATTTGTCCACACCGTGAGGCGTTGAGAGCTGTCAGTAAAAGCTGCTTTAAAGGTCAACTTCCTGGTAAAATAAAGATTGTTTTACACAAGAGCGCTTGGACCATTGTTTGATCTCTGGCTCAGCATTTACACCTTTCTTATCCTGTTTAGTATTTTTCATACGTGTTTGAAATTGTCTTAGTTCCTTTAAAAACACAGGCCTCTTTAAAACCTGTGACTGCCTCTGTTTTTGTGCTCCTTACAGCTTTCAGCTGTTTGCTACTAAACATTTAATACATTTAGCTTGCTTTTTTGCTTCTGTTAGCTTATAGCTACACTTTTGCAACTTCAATTTTCAGCAAAAGACAATTGTCTTTTGCTAATTTTAGCTTTTATCTAACCTATTGTTACTTTAAGCTAGCATGTTGCTACTTTAAGCTAGCATTTTGCTACTTTAAGATAGGCTTTTGTTACTTTAAGCTTTTGGTTAGTGTTTTGCTATTTTCAGCTTTTACCTAAACTTTTCTTACGTTTAGCTAACATTTTGCTGTAATTAGCTAGTATTTTATTAATTTAGGTTCCAGTAGTTAGGCCTTTTGCTACTTTCAGTTGTTTTTTTTTTTTTTAGCTATTTTTAACATTTAGCTAAACATCCTTCTTTCAGTTATGCTTTGGGTGCATTCAGGTTTTAGGCAAAGTTACATTACTTTAGCCAGTTGCTTTTTGCTTCTGTTAGCTTTTAGCTACTCTTATGCAACTTTAAGTTTCAGCTAGTCTTTTGCTAATTTTATATTTTAGCTAACCTTTTGCTACTTTAAGCTAGCATTTTGCTACTTTCAGCTAGGCTTTTGTTATTTTAAGCTTTTGGTTAGTGTTTTGCTATTTTCAGCTTTTACCTAAACTTTTCTTACTTTTAGCTAACATTTTGCTGTAATTAGCTAGTATTGTATTAATTTAAGTTCCAGTAGGCCTTTTGCTACTTTCAGTTTTTTTAGCTAGTGTTTTTAACATTTAGCTAAACATCTTTCAGCTATGCTTTAGGTACTTTCAGCTTTTTGATGAAGTTACATTACTTTAGCCATTATTTTATTACCTTTAGCCTTTAGTTAACAATTTGCTACTTTTGATTGGCATCTATTGTTTTCCTTCTTTAGACAATGTTTTGCTCCTGTTGGTTTTCATCCACTGTTCTGCTGGGCTTTAACCACTCAGCTTCAGATTCTTCTTTTTCCACCTGTCTGTCTTTTATCAAAACATCTCATGAAACTTGCATAAAGGAAATATTAGGTTCAAAATAGACACCAACATTAGCCAAACAACATAAAAAATAGGAGCTATGCTATTGGGGGGCGATCGCCCCCGGTAGGATCTCCAAAGACAGACTGGTCCTACGTGACAGGCCAGATGAATCACAATACAGTACAGTACTTGTAAGACAGCGAGGAACTCAATGTACCTCACCCAGATGTGGGTGACCAGGACCCTCTCCTGGAGCCAGGTCTGGTGGAGAGGCTCATCAGGAAGACTGGGCCTCTACCCATAAGGCCCAGACAGACTCATCCCGAATTAACTACATGGGTTCTCCTTCCTGTAGGCCCACCACCTGCAGGAGGGGCCATACAGGTTTGGTGTAAAGTGCAATGGGTGGCAGCCAAAGGCAGATGCCTTGGTGCTCTGACCCTGTGTTACCAAAGCTGGCTCTTGGGACATGGAATGTCACATCACTGGAAGGGAGGGAGTCTGAGCTTGTTGGCCTCACCTTAATGTACAACATGGGTTCTGGATACGCTCTCCTTCAGAGGCCCTGGACCTTATTCCACACTAGAGTTGTTCATGGTGAGAGGCGCTGGACTGATGGGCCTGCTCGTAGCCCCTCGGCTCGCTTCCACAAATCAGAAACTGGAACCTGCTGAAAACTGCTACTGGTGCATCAGTAACTGCAGATTACAAAAAAAAAAAAAAAAAAAAGTAATTCTTCACATTTTCTGAGGACGTAGTCGCTGTCGTTGAGCCAGCTGCTCCAAACTCAACGAGCAGAACCTCCAATTAGTTTGCCACCACGTGCCACCTCATTAACATCTTCAGAAACCCTCTGTGCCATCAGAGACACAAAGACTCTGAGAGCCACGAGGGAAGATTATATAAACTTGGATACAAAAGCAATTCCTTCTAAAAACAAATTGACCACGAGGCGGATGTTAAGATCTTTGAACATTTACCGCCGAAACAAGACGACACAGATGGAACAGCATGTTCTTCTAGCTCTGACTCTAATTAGGCTGTTTATTTACACTAATGAAGAGGGTGGTTGTTTCACTCATTTTATCACAAAGGGAGCATCAGACGTGAAGAAGGCAGACTATGTCTTATCCTGTAATAACACATAGACAGGATGTGATCCGCGCAGATAGAAACGAAACGGAGAGAAGATGAAGCTGAGGCGAAGAGGAGACTTTCGGCTCTGCATTCCTGCCCTCCCCTGTGGGCACTGCGTGACCAGATGACGCCACGTTCTAAAATCTACTGACAAACACACACCCAAACACACCCCAGCACACTCATACAGCACACACAAGTCTGTAAACACATCACTCACACACACATGCAACACATTCAAAGGTAAATTCACTTTGGATGAGAAAAGAATACGTAGGTGCAAAAACATCACCTGCTTGAGGTAGTTAATCGTGGTTCACATAGCAAAATGCTCTTTGTAACAACACATGTTGGAATATTTCATGAAAGTGGAGCGCGGCTCCAAAGATGCAAGTCAAGCAATAAGAAAGTCTGGGCGAACACGCGAATTAAAACTAAAAATGATTGAAATTATGTTATCTACATTACATAATGGGGAAAGTATCTGAGGTGTTGAGTTGCATTGTTTTGGGGATTTTGTTTGTGGCAATAGTTGTTGATGAGTAACAAACAGTTAGTTGCAACCAGGTGTTGATAACTTCATAGTTTGGACACTTTCTTTTGCAGTTTTTGTGTCTTTATTCCTTGACTTTAGTCAGTACAAAAATATTCCACTTCCACTTTGACAGCCGATGGCTGGGTGTTATCCGGGGGGTGGAGGGTGGTACGGCTAAGTGTGAGGGAAACACAGCTTTTTAGCTAGCGCGTCTGTGTCGCTTGCCACTAGCGTAGCACTACGTCAGTGTTAGCTGTTGTTAATAGATTAACAGATTCTTAAAGAGGAGCTTACCCCAAAATTAACTTTTTTTTAGCTGATAAACTCCCTAGAATGTGTGTAGAAAGTTGTACAGCACTATGTCTGTGTTA
>JARVLU010000103.1:32382027-32392669 GCA_031762415.1 Simpsonichthys santanae | reverse complement strand
TAGCTGCCCACTGCACCACCTGGTGGTGGATGGGTTAAATGCAGAGACTAATTTCATCATTGTATGGAAACATACAGTTATGACATTGTGTGACATTATTATTATTATAAAGGCAACAGTGGAAAGGAACAACTTAATTTTAACAGAAAGAAACTTCCAGCAGAACCAGGCTCAGGACAAGCATTTAAACCACACATCCAGTGGTTATAGTGAGAGCTGAAGACATGTTGTGCTACATAGACAGAAAATGCAAGTCATGTTGTGTTGTAATCACATGTCTCATGACCCAGTAGTTCAAAATTAACCAGTTTCAGGTTGCAGGGTCTTGTGCCTTAGAGTGCTGGGACACGATGACTTGCAAAAAGATAGAAAAAAAAAAACTACAACTTTGAGAGTTAATAGGTAATTTATTTGCTATGTTGCAAAATAAAAGTCACTGTTCAGATTTTTTTAAAGTGGTTTTCTGTTCAGTGAGTAGTCAGTAGCTTACCTGCAGCAGACAGCAGTCAGACATATTGGAAAATCAGAAAAAAATCTTATAGTCAAGTCCCAATGAAAGGCTAATTCTAACCAGATAATATCTGTCTGAAACAACTCAAATCATAGAAATTTAACTTAATGACTTTGCTGAAAATTACTGAAACTAAGTTGTTAAAGCTTAAAGAAGAACAACACTAGCAAAAAAGTTAAAAGTATGAACAGGCTAGCTAGAGGCCAAAAGTAGCTACAATCTTAAAGTGGGAAAAGCCTAGCTAAAAGCTAAAAGTATCAAAACACTGAATCAATTCATAAAAAAGCTAACTAAAAGTATCAAAACAGTAACTAACCATAGATAAACACCAGCTAAAGCTAGTAAAAGACTAGCTAAAAGAAGCAAATCACTAGCTTAAAGTAAACACATACTAGTTAAAATAGACACAAGCTAAAAGTAAAAGAAACAAAAAACTAACTATAATAGCAAAAGCAAAACAAACAAAAGTTGGCTAAAATCTAAAAGTAGCAAAACACTAGCTAAAAGCAGCCAAACGTTAGCTAAATCTACAGGTAGCACAAGGAACTGAAGAGATCTCAAAGTGTTTCTATGGGGAAAATATTTGTAAATATAAGTAAATATTTTTGAAAAGTATAAAAGTTATAAAAACTAATAGTCATAGCAAACATCTCCTGAATGAGCTGAACGTTTATATTATGTATGTTTTTGTCTAGTTCTTCATACTTTGGGATGTTTTATCCAACAGATCTTTTAAAACAAGAAACCACAAGTGTTAACTCAGCGTTCACAGAATTACTGTGAAGTGAGCCAAGATGGTTCAGATCATCAAGCAACCAGAAGAATTGTACTGTATTTTTTTTTTTTTAAACCACAGGATTTCCTTTTCAGTTTTAACTGAAGTAAACAATATTAACAAAGCAGCGTTCGTTCTCCTGGAGCGTTTTGTTGGAGCTTTTATTTGATAAAAGATGTCCCCGGACAAACTGTGTTAAAGGTACCTCATGTCAGAGGATCACTTTGTTCTTAAAGGGTGAAAACAACACAGGTGCCATATTGGGAAACGAGGAAGTTAAAGGTACATCCAGAGCCAGGACACATGCGCTCCAGTTAGTGACAGTTGGACTTTTACTTCCAGCCATTCTCATTGAAAGGAAGCGGCACCAAACGAAGCAGCGGCTGCTGAATGTCATCTCTGTGTCTCTGGTTTTAAAATGACAGGATATGAACAGAAACACAAAACTACATTCCACGAAGTGGTCGTTGATTAGGCCCGCACTCAGATATCCCACTTCCTGCTGACACCGACGCTCCTCGCTCTTCCTCTCTGCAGCACCGAGGAGCAGGGTGACTGTGACCCACTTCCATCCTGCTGTGACCCACATCCTGACTCCCTGCCTCTGTCGTCCGTCCTCTGACCGTCTAACGTGCTCAAACTAATTCACACTCTCTGCGCACACTGAGCACACACGCATGTCACCGGCTAACTGGGCCAGTGCTTGTGTAACGGCTTTATTGTCGCCTGTTGCAGAGCGAAAAAGGGGAATTGGAAATACCCTCTGTCCGTCTGTCCGTGCATGTTGTGACCTGGATAAACTGAAAAATAAGTGAGGTACGACTTCCACTTTAGCATGTGGCTACATCTAAACAAAATAAATTTTACTTTCAAGAACTCGGCTGCCATAAGATGGACGCTGCCACATACATGTAATCCTTGTGAGCTGGATATTTAAAAAAAAAAACTTACGCAAACTACTAACTTTCTTTTTGCTGAGTGGCTGCATCTAAATGTAAGAAATTCCAAAATCCAAGATGGCCACCATCATCCACATGTAAACTGCCCACCCCCTTCATTAGAGGAGACTACTTTCTAGCGCTTATACATTAGTCCGTCACTACTTCGCGGTTCGTTTTCCGCAGACTCACTCTACCGCAGTTTTTCAAAATAAGATTGGACATGACACACAACTGGCTGATTGACGGATGAGCCGCACGATCGGCATGGAATTTTTATTTAAAATGAATTATTCTAAATTATTTAGCACCTGCTGCACCTGTGTGCAGCCCACACTGCAGGCGAAACTTCCTCCTACAGCTCCTCCTCCCTCCTCTGTCGATCTCCGTGCTGCAGCGGCGGAGAAGTGGGCGTGGCAGAGAGCAGCCGTGGTAGAGAGCAGAAATCATGACATTCTGTGTTCTTTTAGAGCGATTAGAGTTTAGAAACATTGTTTAGAATATTTTAAGAGTCTGGGAAGTGTTTAAATAAATAAGAATAACAAATTTAAGAATAAATATTAAAATACTGTAAACTACTACTTACTACAGTACTTGTACTACCCTGCGATAAACGAGGGACTACTTTATTGCATAGAAGTATAGTTTCTTCAAATGAATGGGGTGGCTGAAGATTAAGCTTTGATGGTCATGGCCACCACTGACCACCCCCTGGTTCCACCATTGCACCTGGTAGATAAAATTTCTCCCTCCACTCGCCAGGATCTGTCACTGTGCACCAGCTTGGACTGGAAATAAAACAGCGTACCTCTGTTCTTATCCAGGTTTACTTCATTCCCTGTTCAATTCTAGTCTAGAAGAACACTCGTCTCGAAAACTACAAGCCTTCACTTTTCAAATCCTTCAGCGACTGCGTGCCGCTGGTTACGATGTAAACTGTAAACGTCTAAATGAAGCTCACACTCGTGGATGGATTTTACAGCAGCTCTCAGAAAGTTAACTCCGTTCAAGATGGCCGCCACAGCTAAGCAACTTCAGCAAATACACAAAATGAACGTTGTTGGATCTTTGTTAAAAACAAAACAACTGGCGTGAAAGCAGCAGTAAATTCATCCCTTTGTCAGGCTTATACACAAAAACATGGATTTTATAAAGTTCCAGCTTGGAAAATGTTTGTAAAATTGACTCAAAAATGTTTTTGCTCAGAGATGAGCAGTGATCACAACAGAGGGAGCCTGACTGACATGATGTTATCCTGTCAGGACAGCCGCTTCCTAAAACTAAACGCTGTTTTTTCCTCCGCAGCTCCTGTACAGTGAACGCAGCAGTGTTTCCTGATAGCCCTGGATGACAGCGACCGGCGTTCTGCTGGGTGACCCTGACCATCTTTACAGACATGTCACCCTGCAATAAGCACACAACTTTTAATCTGGAACAAAAAAACAAAACAGGAGGTTGGCTAAGTCAAAAGGAATGTGCTGTTTTAGATGTTTTGTAAAAGAATGAGCCCAGCAGGAAGTGAGCGCTGCAGGACAGTTTGGACTCTGGTGGTGTCAAAAGTCTAAGAAATTCTATTTAGTCAAAGATGTCCTATTTATATAAAAAGAAGAAATATCTCAAAATCTGCCAATAACGTGTAAATGTAAAGTTCCAACCCTGAGCTTTTTGAAGAAGTGAGTTTGTTGTTCTGGCACAAAACAAAAAGTTCATTCTAAAATAATCAGAACACTGAGTGTGTGTCGTGTGTCATTTTGCACATTTTGTTTTCCCACACACACCTGTTTTGAGTCGTTTCATAACTTTTTGTTTGCTTTATGAACTTATTGTTTAAAAAAATAATTTTTGAACAGAACTAGTAATTATAATTAACACGTTGCTGCTAAAATACTGTTTTTGTGTCAATAACGGGGCATTTTGTTGTTTTATATGATCCCTTTTAAAACTAAAGGCTTAGAATTACATTAATGCTGAGCTTTAGTCTTAGATCATATATTATTAAAATAAATCACAAAATTGTAGCATTTTAATTACTTAAAATATTGGGTGTATGCTCAAGCGAGATTGCAAGATGCCACGTAACTGCAGATATCAGTTGTATCGACTCTCAGCTACTACCACGTCAAATCTTAGCTCAGTATTTGTAAAATGGACTGAATTAAAACCAGTTTTGTCTTTGCTACTACTGGGAAACTGTAGAAAACATCTTGACGCGAACTGAGCTGATCAGCTGTAGCTGAATATCCAGGGATTACTTTGAGAAGGTTTCTTCAACATCCGTTCAGTGGTTCATGAGATATTTTGCTAACAGACAAACAGGGTTGACTCCAAGAGCAAAGATATGGCACAACCTGTCAGCACTCAGAATATGTTTTGAATATTTGTGTGTTTGCTAAAGTCACTTAGCTGTGGCAGCCACCTTGGATCAGGACCACTCCACAGGTAGACACACATCCAGTAATGATTTTCTGCAGTTTCATCAAATTTCATATGGTGGGAATGAAATATTTTGCTAACAACCAGACACAAGGCCAAAAAAAAAAAAACATTATCTGTCTTCACCTTAAGGCAGCAGGCAATATTTATTTTGCTCGGAAACTAAATGTTCGCACTGATTAAACAAAACTTGAATGTATTTGTTTTTCTTTCTTGTACACATTAACTGAGAAAATCCTTTGCTGCCACCTGGTGGTTAATGGTTGTAACTGCAGGCAGGGAAAATATTTTTAAGAACTAAAAACTGGCTTTGGTAAACTAATAGTTTAAACTGTGACCTTGCAGAATAAAATATATAATATAACAAGAATAAATAATAATTATGTAATAATGTAGAATAAATGCGGAAGTTGTTTTTGTACCCATGATTCTCCACAACAACGTTTAACGTTAAGGATCTATATAAGTTACCTGTTTTTGTTCTCCACCAGTCATTTTACAAAAATTTCTAAAAGAGAAACACAACAAGACATCCATAATCATAGCGGACACGGAAAATTATTTTTTAAAAGTTTGTGCAGAAGCTCATTTTAACATTTTAACAAAAATCTAAACGAGGCAGTGATGCAACTTCCCTACAAGCCGATGTTTGCAGCTCTACTGTCAAATAAGCAGAGACTGAAGAGCTTTACAGACGTGCAATTTATTGGTAGATTTTTGTTTTTAGTCCACGGGGAGACATTTAAACTGTTCTCTCGTCATTAAATCACAATTTAAGCTTTTATTTCAACCAAAAATAAAATCTCTATAAGCATTTGGATTGTTACTCCGTGTCCATACAGAGTGGCTTGACTGTTCAATGGTGAATCTTAATAAATTTACATTGTGTTTGAGAGAATAAAATAGTTTTTTTTTAATTATTTTACATGTTTTATATCATAACTTGGATAAATAACTGTAGCATTTGATGAGGAAGTGTTCATTTTATAAAAGAACAACAAAAAAGTTACACTTTTTTTTACCCCTTTTGAACAGACTCTGTGATTCTCATATTGTCACCGTCTTAACAATTAATTTAGTAATTTGTGAACTTATTTTTAACTAATAAACTAACTTTAAATGACTTATATCACTTCTTAATACTGTCCAGGCCAGAAACATCAGTTACAGCTGCTGAAAAAGTATGACAAGAGAAAAGTAATGTTTTGATGCTTTTTAAGACACTTTTTGTAGTGTTTGTGTTTCCTGGTGTCTGGCCCCATCTTGTGTTGTGTTTATGTCTTGCATCTTCCTGGTCCTCAGTCTCTGTCTTTGGCATCTGTAATTACTCACAGGTGCCTTCACTTTGTCTAATTGGTGTTTTTAAGCCTGTATGTTTGGCTTCTCTGTGCCCTGCCATTGTTATCTGTCTACAGGTGATAACCTGTTCTGCTCCCTGTGTACTTCTGGATTATATGTGTAAGTTTGCTGCCCTGACAGCTTTTTCTTTTGTAAATACTCATTTAATTATACTCCTGAGTCCTCGACTGTCTGCACCACTGGGTTTACCAGGCTTGATGTTTGATATTTCACTTGAGGTTTTCTCAAACTTCAGTCATCATGACAGATTTTTATTAATACGTTTTCCAACAATTCTTCTCAAATAAAAGGTGGTTGCTCTGAGAGCCCTACAAGTTAAAAGCAGCTGAACATCAAGAACCTGTTGATTCAGTCACACTAAAACATTTCAGTACAAACTGTTACAGTACATCCCATGATGATGTTTAAATCATCTTAGGTTACATGCTAATCTGAAAAGTACAAATGGAATAAATTGTTTAAATGTGAACCTTAAATAGAGAACCCAAGCTGCAGTGGCTCGGTGGTTGGTATTGTGAGGATGCAGGTCCGAGCCCTCCATTGAATGTAAAATGTGAGTTTGTTCGTTGTGATGACCACTGCTGAGGGGAGCAGCCGAAAGACAAAAATACAACTTAAAAAGAACCTAATCAAATGTTCCCCTAAAGACAAGCCTTAAAGTC
The DNA here is from genome assembly GCA_031762415.1 of Simpsonichthys santanae. Lineage (NCBI taxonomy): Eukaryota > Metazoa > Chordata > Actinopteri > Cyprinodontiformes > Rivulidae > Simpsonichthys > Simpsonichthys santanae. The sequence continues at coordinate 32,385,991 of JARVLU010000103.1, read as the reverse complement.
ATATAAATATAAATGTAAGATGTGCCATCATCAGTAAATAACTGATTGCCTCCTAATTTAGGGACTTTTTCTTTCATCTGCTCACTGCTGCGGGGGTGCCACAGCCAGCAAACTCGCATGAAATATTCTCATGTAACTTTCAGCCTCAGGATTAAAATCTACAGCTCCGACCACAGAGCCACTGCAGCCTCCCTGATTGTCCTTACAAATAATTAATTACCTACATAGTTTAAATGCATTATCTTGACAGTATCTGTGAGTGCCATTCAAACAAAATGTTTAAAATGTGAAATTATGATGCTTTCTCAATACCAGGCAGCAGGTGGTGATTTCACTGACCAATTTAACAATTTTCTTTTTCTTTCTGATTCGATTGACGTGTTGGCGCACATGACCAATTTCAGTCGTTTAAGCGGAAGACGCAGCCTCTCAGAAACTAATTTGCGCCAAAAGTGTAGACTTTAAACTACATGCCAGCTTTTAAATCGTGTTGATGGGACAAGTAAAGCTAATGATAAATAATCCATGCCACATCTTTAATGAAAATGATTGTCGTATATTAAGCGCATTAAAGCAAGAGGCTACGGCAAAGACGGGCAGTCTCAGGGGAAAAAGCACCCCCATCACTCGCCGCTTTCACCTCCCCCCTACTTTCTGACGGAGGTTATTTGTCAAGCATCAAAAAATCAACAGGAAGATGATGAAAACGACGCAGAAGTTGAATGGAGTTTGGCGCGATAAAATCAGCGAGAGTGGGAGTGAGTCATGAGGTTTGAGAGATTTGTGATATTTAGCACGTTTGGGTTTTATAGTTGAGGTGTAGTTTAGTGTGTTTAGTCTGTTTTTGTGTATTTGAGTCAAAACAATGAGAATTTTTGAACATGAGGAGGATGGAGGACAGAGGAGAGGATAATGAAGGAGAAAACCATCTGAGTAGGGGCCAACAGAACCAGGCATCAGTTCTGAGCTCTGGAGAACTGAGATGGATGAAAAATAATTTAGACATTTTTTTTATTTCAGTCCGAGACAGCTCTAAAAAAAATGACTAGTTTTTAGTGGAAAAAATATTTAAAGCTAGTACTTTGAAGCAGTTCAAAAAGGAAGTTGATTTTCCTCGAGGAACATGAATCATCATAAAGTTAAAGGGATAACGTCTTGTTCAAATGTTCAAATCTGATGCTTTTGATGTTGATCAGATTTCATGATCTTGTCTCTAGTTACAGAAGTGAAGTTTTTGAGCTGCATGCGTTCAGCTGGAATAAAGATAGTCATTGTGAAAAAATTCTTTATTAGGTTCTTGAAATGTCTCGTTCTACAAAACTGATTGACAGCTGCTGCTGATCATGACCTCATAACTCATTTCATGCCTGTGATGCTGGTAAGACATGTTCATCAGTGTTTAAACAGTCTGTGTTCACCAACATTTTCACCACACAGAGCATCTATGCGTTGATGTTGGGACTCCAGCCTCCTCCTCAAAAACTTATTCAAACACTGTGACGAGCACAATCTTTGTATATTCTCTGAAATTACTCATAAAACCTGCATATCCCCCGAACACCAATACTTTTTACATGATCAGAAAGAAAAGGACCATCGTTTCTGACAAATGTATCGATGCTTTGATTTCCAGGGTTGTGACGTCAACACTCCCAGTACCTCTTTCCGACACCGTCACAGCGTGACCCGTTTGGTTCCTGCAGGTTCTGAGCTGTTAAACCAGTAGAGGGTTGTCCAACACAGCCACACCAGCTGCAACGCCCCCGTCTGAATGTTGCGAACTCTTGGTCCTCAGCAGATGACCCACACACTCGTTCATCAACGTTTCCGTCCCCCGCCTGTGAGCAAACACACACAAAAAAAACATGTTTTACACTCAACAGGACAAGATCAGGATTAATAACGTGATAATGACCATTTTCTAGTTTTGTTTTTTCTTCAACTATCCCAGATAAGAAGAGATGCTTTTTGTTCCAAAGCAAACTGGAAACATTTCTGAAGTTTCCTCCTCTAATCAGACCTTAAAACATCTGATTGGCTACCTGTGCATTTTAATGTTGATTAGCCATTTTATTGCTTTTTAATGTTTGTGGTCTCCTACTTCTAGAGTTTCCTCAGTTCCTTCATTCTCCTCGTGTTAGTTGCTAATGTTTTCCAACTTACTGCTGTTTTAAATGATCTTACACGGTGTTCGTTTGCTGGTTTGTTGCTTTTCTTTCATTTGTTTTTATCTGGTATATTATGGAAGATGTTTGATAAAGTTTGATTTATTAATTGATATGTATATATATATATAGCACAATTTGAACTTGATACAATGTCAGCAGGTGGTAGTAGAGATTACATCACATATTAATCCAACAACAAAGAATATTTGAGAGGAAGGATACATGAATATTAAATTCTCTAGGGCAAATAGAGGAAATTAAAAATAAATATCCAAGAGTTTTCAGTTGGGCATATTAGTGTTTTTTTAATTCCTGCTGGCAGAGACAATTCATCAATAACATGTAATACAAACAATAAAAATGTAGTTTAAATATTTATTCAGCCTTCAAACCCAAAAATTAGTGATGGCCAAATGAAGCAATAAAGCAGTATTGAACCACTTTGCATATATATGTTGTGCCACTTTATGGATAGTTCCAACATCATGTCACACACTTTAAAGCAGAAATGAAAGCCGCTCTCACCTTTACTAAGGGTGAACTTAAAAGCAGTGAGAGCGGAGGTGTCTAACAGCACTGAGCAGAAATGGAGCAGGTTAAATTGAGTGTTAAATGTGCTGAAGACGGGGCTGTCCACCTGGTCGGATGAGGTTGCAGCTCTGCGCAGCACCGTGACGGAACTGAAAGACGAGATAAACGGGCCGAAAAAGAAAAAGGAAGACGTGGAGGGATGTACGAGAAAGTGCAACGTGTGGATCCTTGGAGTCCCTGAGACGTCGCAGCCGAGCGCCACCACAGCGATCTGCTCACGGAGTGCTGCAGCTGGACAAGATGCTGCTGATGGACCATTAGCGCTGGACACCAGGCGGGAGGAAGTCACGTGATAAGCCGAGAGTTATTGTAGCTAAACTGCACTATTACCAAGACTGCGTGGAAATATTATGGCGTGCACACAGTTGCGACCCGCTCTGCTTCAAGGATTCACAGATCATCATTAAAGCGGATCAAACAGTGAGTGTGGCCAAGGCTTGGGCGGTGTTCAGAGGTGAGGAGGCTTCTTTGTGGCTGGTGAGATGTTTGCTACAAGCTTTTTCCTGCATGGCTTTGCATCACTCACGGTGAAGAGGACAAGGAGTTTGTGGACCTGGATAAAGCTCTATGTCAAAAAGAGCATCACTTCAGCAACGGGTAGCAAGGACGGGAAAAGCCTGTAGGCCTGGCTTCCCTTCATCATCATCATCCTTTGCAAGTTAGATTGGCCCACACCAATTGCTTTTTTGTGCCAAGTCATATTTAGTTGTATTTTTGAACGTCTTATGCCTTGTTCCAGGGGACATTTTTTTTTCAGGTATATGTTTAGACCTTTACTGGGGTTATGTCCTACATTTCATTCATATTGGAAGGTGACTGTATGGGCATCAGCACTTTGAATTGAGAAATTCACTGTTTGCAGTTTTTTTTTTCATACATGGGCAAGGCAGGAGCCCAGTCTGTATTCCTTGCACAAGCACAAATGTGTGGATTTTTTTTTAGTTAAGAGTTGTTATCTCCATGTTCATGTAGGAAAGAGGGGAGAGTATACTGTATATCAGATCGGTCTGTTTGGGGGATTTTTTTCTGTCCAGTATTGTGATAGTTTGTGTACGCAATAACATCTTATTGTTCAATTATGACCAGCGTTAAGGATGTTGGACACTCTCATGGCTGTCCAGTTAACAGTGTAAGCTGGAATGTGAAATTCCTTAACGGTCCAGTGAAATTTCGGAGATTTATGTCGCATCTGAAACAGCTTAACA
>JARVLU010000103.1:32282373-32292765 GCA_031762415.1 Simpsonichthys santanae | reverse complement strand
GTCATTAAAGACCTTCAGTAGAGCAGTTTCAGTGCTATGGAGAGATTTGAAGCCGGATTGGAACAACTCTAGGATGGTGTGTCGTCCAAGAAACATTTCACCTGAGACTCAACAATTTTTTCCAGTAGTTTAGAGGTGAATGGAGTCTGGAGACAGGCCGGAAGTTGGACACCACCGAGGGGGTCAAGGTTAGGTTTTTTCAGGAGAGGCTGGACAGCAGCATGTTTAAAGGTTTTTGGGACTACACCTGAGGATAAACTGCTATTCAGAATAGCAAGAATAGAAGGACCCAGTGTAGGAAAAACCTCCTTTAGTAGTCGCGACCTGGACTTGTGACCTGTCCAGGGTGTCCCCCACCCCTCGTACAGTGATGGACATGGGCACCAGTGATCCCGCTACCCGAAAAGGAAGAAGCAAGTATGATGATCACGTGTGCGTCTCCGCACCTCCCGTCGTGGTGAAGGAAGTAGCAGCTCATAAAAGCCAAAGCAAAAACATAAAAAAGAAAAAAAGCCAAAGCAAGCAGCATGTTCATTTAAAATAGCCTTGTTTTATATTTTTCCAAATGATTTTGCTTAAACAAAAACATAAACCACCTCATTATGTATTGGATCCTGTGCATTTCTGTCCAAATCACAGAGATGCCTGTTCGCATTAGATTAGTATCATCACAGGACCTCAGCGTTCAGCAAAATATAGTAGGTAATGTGCGGGGAAATTTTCACTTTACAGATTTCTGACATGGCCGATTTGCACGTGATTAACAACACAGACAATCTCTGTGATTATTACAAATAGCATGTGGCCCCTAGGTAAAACGAATCCCATGCGAATAGAGCTGTAAATAAATAACGTTAACTGAATTTTTATTTATGTGAATGTTTCTGTACAGTGCCCTGAGATGACTTCTTTTGCGATTTGCCGCTTTATAAATAATTAATAATTATAAATAATAATTGATTTGAATTCAAGACATTTTAATTGTGTTTTCTAGTGGCTGCAGTATTCCAGTGTACACATGAATTTATTTGAAAAAGTCCTAGTTTCCTTAGATTCCTTTCATTGATCAGTTTGCTCATATCTAAACTACGTTTGCGACTGTTTCATCAGCGAACGAGGAAAAAAAGATGAAAGTCAGTTTGGAGGTGGCAGCACGGGAAACCTGACGGTAGAAGATCCGAACGCAAAGAACCCAACAAGGTATTCTCCAGATCCGCACTCATCTGCACTTCTGAACTTATGTCTACACAAAGATCTGTACGCAGGCACACGGAGACGGCCATTGTTGCACGTTTTTGTGCTCACAGGCAGTAAAACTGTAGGGTGTCGAGTCACAGAGTTTCTGCGTGTCTTGACAGGATGCGGGTAAACAGTGATAGTGCTTCGTTGCCAGGGAGACAGAGAGGAAGTGAGGGCAGCCCGAGCTGGAAGCCGCAAACTTCCCCAGCCACAAGACAACTACCAGTGTAAGCCTGGCACACCTGGGGCACGAACCTGAACGCCTCTGCTGCTGCTGCTGTGTACATCCAATATTTACAGAACTACAACGTTTAGAAAGTCCATTGATGCTGAGGCTCTAACTAAAGTGCAGGGTAAAAGAGAAAGAAAAAATGTGCACTTCCTTGAAAGAAGAGTGCTAGATTTGCAGAAGCCACTGTTTGTGATTTTCATTTTAACCTTGTGCTGTTGTCATAATGAAACCATTTAAATGCATTACCTGATTTACTGTTACTGTACATAAATTAATGATCATTTGGTGATCAGATTAACAAGATATTTATGGTTAAAAGTTCAACATACTGGAACCCAAATAGGAGGTCCTTGGACAAGGTTGAGCCTATTTATTGGTCAGTTATAAGCTTTGATTTATCACCAGTACTGTCCAATTTTAATAAAAGATTAAAAGTACACGCATCGTTATGTAATAAAAACAAAGTGTGCATTATGGATAAAGCTGCTTCAGTTAGTATTTTATAAGTTAAGATTAGGCCCCACAACTGCATGAAAATATACTTTTTTTTTTTTTTGTAGTCTAGAGCCATGGTTCCTAACACTGGTCCCTGAGGAACTCCGTCTTGCATGTTTCCGTTGTTTCCCTGCTCCAACAAATCTGACTCAGTTATTTAATGACTTCAAGTTTTGCAAAAGTCTGTTAACCACCCATTCATTCAAATCAGGTGTGTCAAAGCAGGGAAACAAGTAAAACATGCAGGATGGCGTTCCTCAAGGACCAGTGTTGGGAACCCTGAGTGTATGATTTGGTTCACTCTTGCTCCCCTCAGCGTTGCATTTAGGGTAAAGCATCCTAACAGGACATACCTATTACGTCTTGAACAGTGACGATATTATCATTCATTCATCTGTTAAAAAACAATAAAAACAGGAAGCTGTTGAGAGGAAATAAACATCATAGATTAACTTTTCAAAAAAGTTTAATTTGCAGTTTGTGTCAGAATATTCTCATAGTGTGACATTTCAAGAGTAGGACTGAAGTTCCTTGTGATGATTTTCCTCCAGGTCTCATGAACGAAGACACACTTTGGACACTGTACGACAGGGCAGCTGCAAACTCACAGACAAATCTCCAATTGGTCAGCCAGAAAGAGCACCAGTTGACAAGGTCGGTAGTTTGGTTCTTCCCTCTTAATTCAATTCACCCGTTAGATGTTGTCCATGTTCTGATGTACAAAGATGGAAATCAAGTTAAATTGAGGCTGCATTTTTTGCCACCTGAACAACCTCTGTACCTAGATGTTTGGAAGAAGTCTGTTAGGATGATATCAGCATGTAGTTAGTACATCTGATCAGATAAATTTGAAGTCTTATTTTAGTGGAACACAATCAGCAGATCAGGAGTTTATTCTGTTCAGTCTGATGTACGGTAACTAAAGAGCTTTCCAAACAGTTGTATTCCTAAACGAGTAGGAAACCAACGTGACCAAAAACCAGAGACACTTTTCAGTGAGGCAGTACTCTCCCCTCTTCATAAGTGCATCTCTAAGAAGATGCTTGCTGCAGAAACTATTTCCACTTGAATCAATAAACGTATAAACCAGGAGCTGAGTTTACAGATAGATAAGAGCTCTGCAGTGATCAGTACGCTTGTTAGAACTTTCTTATCTTTATTATTATTTATTATTATTATTGTTGTTTTTGTTCTTCTTGTTCTTTTTCTTCTTATTATTGTTCTTATTGTACTTGTTCTTCGTCTTCTTATTGTTGTTGTTGTTGTTGTTGTTGTTGTTGGTCTTCTTCTTCTTATTATTATTATTATTATTATTATTATTCCTCTTCTTCTTGTTCTTCTTCTTGTTGTTCTTATTATTTTTATAATTACAAAGTATTATTATTATTATTATTATTATTATTGTTGTTATTATTATTATTCCTATTCTTCTTATTATTATTATTATTTCTTGTTCTTTTTTATTATTCATATTCTTGTTTTTCTTATTGTTGTTGTTGTTCTTATTTTTATCCTTCTTACTCATATTCTTGTTGTTGTTGTAGTTATTCTTATGCTTCTTATACTTTTTCATATTTTTCTTTTCCTTCTTATTTGTTGTTATCATAGTCTTCCTCGGACGAAGCAGAAACTGATTTATGTTGAGAACGAGGGGAACATTTTTGTAGAAAATCTCAGAGTTTGACAACCTCCTCTACAACTTAAGGAGACGATGTCTGAATTTGTGGCCTGTCAGAGAGAGAGACTCTGAGGTCACAGTCAAAGACTTCTTTAAATGTCTGCTGCACTTCTTCTAAACAGCCTTTCTGCTGTTTGTCTGTCCTGTTTGTGTCAGGAGACCATCAGCCGTCAGATGAACTCTGTGTTCAAGGAGCTCCTGTCCCGCCAGCCTCCGGTGCAACCGTCCCCCCTCACCACCCCCATCACCCCTGCTCCTTCAGCATCCTCGTCTTCCTCTCTCACTCAAAATGTCCCTTCTGTCAAAAAGGGATTTGGTCTAAGAAAGACTGGTGCTTTTCAATCTGGTGGACTGAGATGAAGAAGGGACAACAGAGGAATTATTGATCCATTTCTTGACGAAGACGATTACTGCGCTGATGCTCTTTCAGGCATTTAGCGACAATCTTAATTCTTGGTTGTCGTTTTATTTTTTTTATTTTTTGGACACGTGAGTATCAGCCGCGTCCTCCATCTCATAGTGCCACTTGTCTTGGTGCCGTGTAGCCGTGCGTCAAGTGTCTGTTTTCCAGCTGGTTTTTTTGTTTTGGTGTTGATTTTATGTTCTGGTCTGCTTTGTTCTTCTGGATTTTACAGCGTTTAGTGATATCGCCAAACAAACTTCAAAAAGACTGCTTTGTGTGGAGCTGATGGCACATCAACAAAACCCTTAAGCTGCCCCCTAGTGGCAGGTCTGAGATCAGCGCACCTTGATTTTATTTTTTTTTTTTTTTTATTCTAAAAAGAAAACTGATCTGGATCCTGTGTCTAGGAGTGCCTTCACTTTTTTATTTATTTTTTTATTTTTGACATTAATTTTACTTGAAAAGACCAGATAAGTTTAAACATCACATATTAAATGATAAAACGTGAACCAGGATAAAGATGATGGATCCAAAAGTGTTCAGTATTTTTTTAAAAAGTGAGAATAGTCCTCTGAAAAACTGCATCACTATGATGAACCTTTTCATGGCGACATTAGATCGTTTTTGGTATTATGGAAAAAGTTTCTTTTTCCCTTCGGCAGAGCTGTGGGTCCTTTTAGGATCACCTTCTAAAAATCAAAATATGGCATTTCACAGAACAATACAAAAAAATGTATTTAAAATTATATATTTTATACAACTTAATCAGTGGGTTATTTTCTGCTTATTTACTGAATATTGAACACTTTAAGGTCCATCTGTGTTAGCTGGGAAAACTTTGTCATTGTTTGTTTTTACACACTTGCAGAAAAAAAAACACATTCCCCGTTACGTGTGATAAATGGCTTGAGCTACAGGCCAAATCTCAGGGCTTTTGCAGCGTTAAAGACGGGCTAACTCAGGTTTGGCTTAGAAAGAAAACGTAAGGGTTTCTCACTCAGGTCTTTGGTTGACAAACGGGGAGTTTCATTCGGACTTTGGAAAGTTGGAAATGTCCATTTGGACGCCCTCTTCCCCTGGATGGATTTCTGATGGGAGGTTGGAGGAACCTCAGATCCTTCAACTTTCAAATCCATGGCGAACTGACATGCTGGACGGTGGTCCGCTCAGCTGTGTGTTCGGTCCCAGCTCTTTGTTCTAACTTCCAAGTCAAATGAAACTCTCCAGCACTCTCCAGCTAGACACGGTGCCCAAGCCTCAAGAGCCACAATGGTCCCCGACTTCAGAGAGTTCCTCTGTTTGAAACTGTGAAACCTACGGCGGCATTTGAGAGCCATGATTAAAACTCTTCCTTCTTTCCTCCACTCATTTTGCCCCCCGTATTTAAAGTAGTCCAATCCACTGGTTCAGTTTAAATGTGCTTTGGGATTCTTTTGCAGTTTGATTCAAAAAGCATTAAACTACTTTTAACATCTGTATTTCCCCCTCTGTCTTTTTCTTTCAGTGCACAGAGGCAAGAGTCTTTGTTCTTGAACGATTCTGCTTCTGTGACTAAAACACCTCGGTGTTTTCAGTCACTGTTTGATGCTGTTAAAAAGTTTACTGTGGTCAACTGTACATGTGAGTTTAAAAAGAAATGCTTACAATAAAGATGACAAAGCACTTTGTGATTAAGACTTTGTTGATGCATTTAAACAGGATGACAAAATATTTTATGGTTATGTTGCCTTTTGCCACTTTAGTTTTTTTTTTTTTAACCAACCATTCTTTGGGAAGGATGTTTGTCAGAAACCATGCATCAAATATTTAGTCATTGCACCGTCAGACCTAAATATTTTTATCCCTTACGCCATGGAAACATTTCTATATCTGTAGTGCTGTTTCTGGACTCGTGGATGTATTTAGTTCAGCGTTTAGTGTGCAGCATTGGGAAGAAACCTTCGGGCAGAAGTGCAACACAGTGATTGTGTGAACACTGATTCAGCATTTAAACTACTCAGCAGTCTATTTCTGACAACATTTTAGTTACTTTTAGTTTTGAACTCCCTATGCTACTTTTCATCATAGGTTCTCTGCTACTTTTAGCTAATAGCTACCTTCAACTACTGTACATTGGTTTTCACTTTCAGTTAGCTTTAGCTACATCTAGATTTTAGCTATCATTCTGCAGCTTTTAGCTAGCCTTTTGATAATTTAGGCTTTTAGCTTGAAATAAGCTACTATTCTGCTACTTTTGTATTTTATCTTTGAACCTGTTCTTTTATCTTTTAGTCTTTTCTATTTGCTTAACCTTTTGCTACTTTAACCTTTGATACTTTTTTGGTAGCTTTTTGCTGCTTTCAGCTAACCTTTTGCTGGCATGTTGTTACTTTAAGCTTATAGCTAATTTCTTGCTACTTTTTACTATTAGCTAGCCTTTTGCTGCATTTCAGTTTGAATGAGACCACAGGTTGTTTTTTTGACAGGTGTGAGTGGGAAGAGCTTTGCTGTTAAATATCAAATCATGCATAGTTTAACATTTAGATATTTAGTATAGATCATGGACTGTGTGTAAGATGGGTGAGTGTGACATTGTTTCACTTTCTGTGTTAAGACGGCACCCCCACTGTAACGTGATCTTTTGGACTTATCCACTCCTTCTCCTAAAATAACCCTTTCCTGTAGCCGACCAAGACTCACACATAGGAACTAAGAAGTATGGTGGCACCACATTAGCACTTCAGTCAGTGTGGAGCTCTGTTTGTCTGCCGGGGTTTGGTGTAAATGCCAGATGAACTCTGAGGAACGCTGGAATGCAGCTGGTGAATCCTCCACATTTTACATTGAGATTCTGCAGCCGGCCTCATCGCTCTGCAAAGGTTTTTGCTGCTGATGCAAGACTGAGGTTTCTTTTTCAGTAGGGTAAGACACGATTTATCATTCAAAACCATAATCTGCAGATCCATATGGATGGTTGCCAAATCAATGCAGAAGCTCCATCTTTCTGTGTGCTGTGTATGTTTTATGCATTAAAAATGTGCATGCGTGCAGAACTGCTTGAATACCTGTTTACCTTTGCAGTTATTAAACAATACCTGCATTATTTGTTTCACTTCAATATGAAATGCATCCTAAAATCAGCAGCAGCTATTTACAGAGTTTGGTGACAGATTTTGTGCAACTGGACAACAGGTGGTGCTTGTGGCTCCCTGCCTGAGGGGGGGAAAGGGGGTTGGATGGGTCTGGATCTGGAAGTGGATGTACTAAACAAATTTGTTTCTAAAGCCTTTTCTATCAGCGAGGATGATGATGGTGAACGACGACAGTCTGGTGGAGTGTAAGATAGACGACAGTGATGACGAACAGACGAGCACTCCTCCTCCTCCGCCTCCACCAGAGTTTGCATCCAAAGCTTCAACTCCAGGTCCCAAACCTCCGACCCCTCCTGCAGACCCCGCCACACCCACTCCAACCCACATGGCCAACAGAGATCCAAACGGCATCAACCGACACCTGAAGGTGCTCCTTTCACATTCTTTCTGCAACTACAACACTTCTTTCTGCTATTCTCAGCTTATGTTACTTTCAGCTGATCTCTGCAAATTTTGGTCCTTTCTACTATGTCAGCTACTATTTAGCCATTGTATAGCCTTTTCAGCTAATTCTACATTTTTTTTGCACTAATTTCAACCTTTTTTTTAGCAAAAATGTGCTCCTTTCTGCTTTTTACCTACTTTTCAGCTGGTTTTATGCTAATTTCAGCTTTTTCCAGATAATTTTCAATTTTTTTGTGCTAATTTCTGCTTCTTTCAGCCTAATTGGGCAAACGTGTGTTCTTTCTGCACTTTTTATGCTTATTTAAGCTTGTTCTACTTTGTCAGCATATTTTAGCTAATTTCAGCTGTTTTCAGGTAAATCAAAGTTTGTCATGGTAATTTCTGCTAATTTCAGCCTAATTAAATTATTTCAGTTAATTTCAACTTGTTATGCTCCGTTCAACTTATTTTTGCCAGTTTCAGTTATTTCAGCTACAATTTAACTTTTTCAATTAATTCCACATTTTTTGCCCTCATTTCAACTTTTGTGTTCTTTCCCCTCCTGACTAATGCTTATTCTACATTTTCAGCATTTTTGTGCTAATTTTAGCCGTTTTTCATTAAGTTCTTCAGAGACGAGCATTCACACTGCATTTTCACAGGAAATGCGATTTTTCTAGATAATGCTTACGATTCAAACCTGATGATTTATTTTTGTTTTAAGTAGATTTTGTTGCTCTTCATTTAGTAGAAGAAACTGTAAAAACACCTCTTTCATTTGTAAAGCTCGCAGATCCTTGCTCTTCCAAGCCCCATACATTTTTTTTTTTTTGGTCCAATCAGGTCAGCCTCATTCACTTGAGAAATTACCGGTATAGGGAAAAATGTCACGATATTATCATATTTTATGTGCAGTTGTGTTCTGATGATGTTTCAGCTGCTGATTTTCTTCAGTTTCAAAGCCTGTCTCATGTAGTTTAGTCCCACGGTTCTACCAGCCTTACATAAATTACATCATACTTTCTTTGAGCGGGATCTTTTTATAGATAAAAGGTCACATTCTGTAGCATTTTATTGCTGATAACTTGCAGCTAGTTGATGCTAAAATGTTTACAATTACTGTATTACACATGAAAAATAATATTGCTAGAGTGATTTGTTTAATTTCTTTGTTCTTATAGGTGGAGGTCAGTGACGTGCTGGCCGAACCCACAGCTCCTTACAGCATGGATGGAGTGTGGATTCACAGCCTGGTGGGCTTTGAACGGACTCGTATCTGGACGTACCGCTGCCTCACCTTGCTGTTTGCTGTGCCCCTCGCCTTCCTCTGTGGTTTTCTACTGGCTCTTCTTGCCTGCCTGCGTGTCTGGTATGCAGGGGTCCTGTAGGCCATGAACTGAACGCTCATTTTACCACAAAATACAACGAACGACATCTGTGAACCAGACACCATCAGAGATGCACACAACAAATAACTAGTCCAGTATTTCACTCAACAATCTTCTGCACATGAAAATATGTTTGGATATTCAGTTTTTTCTTGTTTTTTTCAATTAAATTAATCTTTACTGATGGGAATTTCCTTTTTTCTGAAACATTTATTTAAAAGTAACCCAAATTTTGTGATGAGCCTAAACTGTTTTGCTGCTGCTTGTTAGAATGCCACAATAACATAAAACTTCAGACTTACCTTGAAAAGTCAAAGTATAACGTATTATTTTTAATTATGCTTATCTACGTGTATTTATCAGCATATGAGTCAGTGGTTTGTGACCTCACCATGTTTTAATCTCAATCATTTGTGTGTGTTTGCAGGTTCCTGGTTCCTTGTTTACAGCTGAGTAACACCTTCCTTCCCTGCTTGCGGTCCGTGTTCATGTGCGCCGTGAACGTCTTCATCTCCCCTTTCTGTTTGTCTCTCGCTCTCTGCTGCACTCAGATCTCCATCTCACTGTCCAACAAAGACTGGAATCGAAAGAGAGATGAAGACACTGTATGAACGTGAAACATCAAGTTCAAAAGTGACTGCTTTGCTGGGAGGAAGACAGCTTTTTATTCAAATGTGCATGTAGACTCTTTTATTTTTATTTATTTTTGCCATTTACATGTAACACTGTTTGTTGTTATATTTATTATTATTATTATTATTATGAGTTGTAGTAGTTTTATAGCTAACTGTATAAAAAAAATAAACATATTACTTAAAATGTTTTTTTGCACATATGCTATTTTAAATAAAAAAAATTTGAATCCAAAATACGTTTTTAGTATTACTGTAAACTGCATCTTATTGTTGCATCAATTGTAGTCTGAGATATATGTACATAGATAAAGGATATATAGATATAGAAGCGTTACCGCAGGTCCTTCCTCCCAGCAGCTGTTAGACTTTATAACCATCACTGCTCCCAACAAACTCAATAAGGGTTAAATACATGCTGACCTCTGCTAAAACACACACTCTGCCTATATTACTTTACTGCAAATAGTCTGCCATTCTCAATATTCCAATACATAGTGAACAATATTATCGATATTGTTTCTCTTACTTTTGTATACAGTATATTGTATTTAACATTTTAGGTATTTTTGTGTGAATAATTTTATCTGTTGCCACTGTTAAACTGGAATTTCCCATCCATGGGACAATAAAGGCGGTTTCTATTCTAATCTATCACAGTAATGTAATTGTAAACATAATGAAAAGCATTACGATGGGACTGATGCTGTATGTAATATGAAAAAATGTCTTTGTAATTTTTTTTTTTCATTTAACCTTTATTTATCCAGGTTAGTCTCATTGAGCCACGAGAACTCATTTTCAAGAGAG
>JARVLU010000103.1:32256051-32272975 GCA_031762415.1 Simpsonichthys santanae | reverse complement strand
GTTTGCTGGAGCCAAGATGGTTTCTGGAGGCCGTCCTGTCCCTCGTCGACTCCTCCCAGGCAGGCAGCCACAGCCAAGTGGTTCAAGTGTGTCTGAGCTTTAACTTTCCTTAATAAATGCACGTATGTGGTCAAATCAGCTTGATATAATTAGTTTCGCTTTGAGGGCAACGTGCGCGCGCAGTGCAATGAAACCGTGCATCTCTTTAAAATTTAGCAAAATAAACACCTAAAAAATATATTTGTTGGCTGATATAATAGCAGAAGTGTGTCTGAGCTGAACTTTACCTTTAAAAATGTTCAAATCAGCTTGATTTAAATATTTTCGCTACGCCGGTACGTGCACGTCTGACCATGATGCCTGTCGGCATCATGGTCCTGTCAGCAGTATGGTCCTGTTAGCAGTGTTATCCTGTTACCAGTGTGGTCCTTTTAGCAGCACAGTATTTTTATCAGCCTAGTCCTGTTAGCAGTGTGGTCCTGTTAGCAGCACATTCTTTTTAGTGATGTGGTCCTGTCAGCGTCACGGTCATGTTAGCAGTGTGGTCCTGTTATCAGTGTTATCCTGTTACCAGTGTGGTCCTGTTAGCAGCACAGTATTTTTATCAATGTGGTCCTGTCAGCAGCACATTCTTTTTAGTGATGTGGTCCTGTCAGCGTCACGGTCATGTTAGCAGTGTGGTCCTGTTACCAATGTGGTCCTGTTAGCAGCACATTCATTTAGTGATGTGGTCCTGTCAGCGTCATGGTCCTGTCTGCAGTATGGTCCTATTAGCAGTGTTATCCTGTCGGCATCATGGTCCTGTTAGCAGCACACTATTTTTATCAGCGTGGTCCTGTTAGCAATGTGGTCCTGTTAGCAGCACATTCTTTTTAGTGATGTGGTCCTGTCAGCAGCGTGGTCCTGCTCCATGGTGGCCGGATCCATGAACAGATGTTTACCTGAATCCGTGTCTTTTAGTCTCGTAGTAAAATATGTTGTGGATTTCTGGACAAGACGAAATGAAACTTTCAGAAAACGAACAACTGATTATTTGTTGGATGGCGGCCACAGCCACCCGGCGTTGGAAAACTCCGCTTTATTTCTCTCACGCTGCTGTTTTTGTGCTTGTCTAAAGTCTCATGCAGGGAAAGTGGTGTTGAGGAGCTGGTATGAGAAGAACAAACACATTTTTCCTGCAAGTCGCTGGGAGCCGTATGATCCTGAGAAGAAATGGGACAAATACACGGTAAGACAAACTAGCTTCATTTCATAGATGAAGTTTATCTGTGTTCATGCTGCTGTGCAGTATAAAAAAAAAATTAAAAAAAAATTAAAAAAAAAAACTTTTCTTCTGTCAGGTCATTTTATAAAAGATTCACTTCATTTTGAATCTTTAAAATTATAAGTAGGTGGAAGTTCATCAGACCACTGGTTTCAATTTTCGCCCTTCAGGATAAAATCACTTTTGATATAAACTTTAATCTTTTGTCATTAATCCATTTTTTATGAGTAGTTTCTGGATGAGGAGGATTTGTGTTGTTGCCACTGGAAAGAGTTTTGTCTTGTTTAAAGGCGACCAGAGTATAGTTTCCAAAGCATGACTTAATTCTTCATGCACCTGTTCCAAACCTCTCCAACTTCAAATTTACAGTAATAACCTTTGTTCTTGGTCCAAACATGTGCACGACGGCTTTTAAAAGTGCGATCACTCCGGGGAGCTACATAAACAGCTCGGTACGCCGCGTGAACGCCTCATCCTGCAGGGTGGAAATGCTGATTCAGACTTGCAGAGGCATGCTGTCAAAGATGCTTCTTATCAGATCGGAGCAGATTTCCTGCAATATAAAATTCTTTGTTCCTATAATTAAGCTATGAAAAAAAACAGAAGGTGTATTATTGGATGTTTAAAACCAGTTTTGGCCTTTTTAATCCTGACTCTTGACAGTTTTCCGCAGACCTGCTGGAGAAACTTTTAACCGATTAACATGAACGCGTTTACGGAGGCTCTTGTGAAAAGTTTAACTACCAATACAACCAAATTGATTCATTGTTAAATGTTTACTGAAAATGTGCATATCTAGTATAAAAATAACAAGGTAGTTCAGTGACCTGAGGTATCAAGAAAGTAATTTTAACTCCACTCCAGGGATGAATGTCAGATGTTGCATAAAAAAAGTGCATCAAATCCAGCTTTTCTTATCTTCAGGGTAAAAACAATCGGATTATAGGAGGGTTCATATTGCGTCTTTTATTCCAAATGGAAGGATGCGTTTAAAATTTCACAAACCCTCCAGCTGCCCTTGGGCCAAAATGACTCACAAGGCCTCAGCAGTAAAACTATGCATCGTTAAAACTTTGTGGGTCATTTTGACCCAAGGGCAGCTGGAGGGTTGGTGGAAACAGAGGAGGCTGTGATGATCAGTGAAGCCCAAAATGTCAGCTGTTGACTCATCTGGACCAGTAAACACTCACTGGAGAACCTGGACCATCATTTGTTAATTACCGTACTTGCTGCCCTACACGCTACACTGCCGTATAAATCGCATCTATTACGCGTCACCGCTGTCCACCTAAAAACGTGGGCCGGTGTCGTGGCAAAATTGGCTGCCAAATGGTGGCAGCGAGAGCGTGCACGGGAGGACTTTAACAAGAATTTAACAAGATTAACACTTAAAGCAATTATTTATTCGCTTTAAATTATAGCAAAGGTGTCTCAGTCTAACGTTTCCTTAATAAATGCACTTTGACAATCAAATCAGCTGCATTTCAAAAGCCGATGAGCGGCTGTGGGAGCACGCAGAGGGTGGACTCGCTGTGGATTTCTTCTCAATTTAACAAGATAACCACCTAAAAACAATTATTTGTTTGCTCGACATTATAGTAAAGGTGTGTCTCAGTTGAACTTTTCTTTAATAAATTCACTTTAATGGTCAAATCAGCTGCATTTCGCCTGGGCGGCACGGCGAAATTCAGCTGATTTGACGTTTGCTCCAGAAGTTCCAGAGCAAGATGAAGGTGTCCCATGGCAAGCCATGTGTCTCATTAATTGCCACGTTTACCTATTAATGAGACACTTGGCTTGCCATAAGGCGCCAGTGCCCTCTAGTGGCTGAAAATGGTAGTGTTCAATATTTTCCATGTCAGAATGAATGAAATCGTCAGATCTCAGCCAAAAATTGGTTATAAACATGAGGAAAAAAACACAAGTGGCTTCGCTGTATAAGTCGCTTGCACTGTAATTTATGCAAAAAGATGTGACTTATACTGTAAAAAATACGGCAAGTACATTTGGAAACAAACGTGTTCTCTGAACCATTTAAACTCCGTGACACAGGAATATTTGTGAAGCCAGCTTCGAAGAATCAGTTGCATTAAAATAAACGCAACACGAGAGGATATAAAAACCTCAGAACACGCAGAAAAACGCATCACGTCGAAACACAAACAAACATAATAAACTATAAATTCAATGTTTCTTTTTTTTATTTTATCTAAATGTTAGATTTGGGTCTAAGCTTTTGCATTTTCTCTCCTTTTTCAGATTCGATGATCATCAGAATCGAGCTCTGGCGTCTTCGTGGGAACGTTTCCTTGTGTCCTCTTTACTGTTTCACAAATGGAAATATTTTACTTTTGTATTTGTAGTACTTTTTCCTGCCCTCCGAGACTTATTAACCCCCCCCCCCCCCCCCCTGTAAATAACCATCGTCGTGTCGGTGTCGTAAATGTGGAAATGTCGGAACATCTGTATTTAATAAACACGACTGTAAACAGGACTTGGAGTTGGGTGGATTGTGTCTGCGCGTGCTGAAGGTCAGTTTCTAACGTTTGCTCACAGACTCTGAGGCAGAACCCCCACGCCTCCGTGTGTTGCAGCTTCACCTGGCAGTGTCAGAACACGCCGAGGAGAAACTCGCTGGCTTCTCCTCTCCACCTGTGGCCTCGGGACACCACTCCCCTCCGTGTCGCCGTCCCTCCTCCCAGGTTTTTCTGCTCTCGCACTCGGCAGAAAACAGTCCGGCTGTGGACTTTCTCGCAGGGACGTCATGCCGGCCGCAGCAGCATGTGGAGGGAAGTTCTAGTTTTGTTGCAGCTTTCGGCTGTTGCTCGGCTGGGTGCCTCGGCTGCAGCTGTCACCCCTCAGGACTGCAGCCTGGAATGCATCCATCAGGTAAGTTCTCCTATGAAGGTTTTGCTCGTGTTTCAGGCTCCAGCTGACGTTACACAATAAATAATTACAGCCTCTGCT
Source organism: Simpsonichthys santanae (assembly GCA_031762415.1). Taxonomy (NCBI): domain Eukaryota; kingdom Metazoa; phylum Chordata; class Actinopteri; order Cyprinodontiformes; family Rivulidae; genus Simpsonichthys; species Simpsonichthys santanae. The sequence continues at coordinate 32,268,744 of JARVLU010000103.1, read as the reverse complement.
ATGATAACTAACTGAGGAGAACCTGAAAAACTAAATGGTGCAAGGTGGACTTTTTATTTGTGGGAAAAGGGAATTGCCCATTTCTGTTTCTGTCAGTAAGAGACACGTGGCTCCCGGAGCCTGAAAGTTCCTTCATCCACATTCCCCTGGACGGAGCTGACTCTTCCAACATCGTGGGACAGTCCTGAATCTAAGTGGTCAGAAGTCCGCTCGTTCTTTTTGTCCCATTTTGATCGACGTGGAAAATATTTCCGCTGAACTCCAGTTCTGTGAAGTTCGGCATTCAAGGAAACGCTGAGCCGCTTCACATGTGCTGTCCTGCTCGGGACAGCTGATCAGCTGCTCCTGGGGGTGCTGAGGTCCACACGGAGGCTCAGAAGAGACGGAGCTCGAATTCAAGTTCACAAATCGAGGTCAGAGATTTTTCAAGATCCCTGAGATTGTCAAGTCAACTTTATTTATAGAGCGCATTTAAAGCAGCTGTTACCAAAGTGCTTAACAATAAGATTAATGGCAGTATTTAAAATAATAAGATGCAATTAAAAGCATTAAAAATGAAATAGTAAATCAAACCGTACTGTGTTAAACGTTGAAAACAGGTGAGTTTTTAGGAGAGATTTAAAAACAGGAAGTGAAGTGGTCTCTAATGTTGGGGGTCAGGTTTCTCCAGAGTTTAGGGCTCATGACAGAAAAAGCCTGACGTCTGAGCTTCAACCTGGTTTTTTGGTCAAACCAAAAGAAGCTGATCAAGATGATCTCGGCACCTGAGAAGGAACACATGGTTGAAGAAGCTCAGAGAGGTACGCAGGTGCAAGGCCATCGATGCACTTAAAGGTGAATTTTAAAATCAGTTCTGACACAGGGAGCCAGTGAAGGGAGGGCAGAACTGGTGAAACGTGCTCAAACCTACAAGTGACAGGTTTCATGGAAAGCTTTGCTCATGAGGTGCAGCCTCTTCATCATCTTCTATTCTGAAGTCAGGTGGTGAAGGTAGGAACGTAGACTGACTGGTAAACGGAGAGCTTTGCTTTACAGCTCAGCTCCCTCTTCACCACAACGGACCGGGACAGTGTACGCAATACTGCCGATGCTGCACCAATCTGTCCGTCGACCTCACGCTCCATTCTTCCCTCACTTGTGAACAAAACCCAGAGATGCTTGAACTCCTCCGCTTGAGGCAGAACCTCGACCCGAAGAGAACAATCCACCCTTTTCTGACTGAGGACCATGACCTCAGATGTGGAGGTGCTGATTCTCATCCCAGTCCCTTCGTGTGTTAGAAAATAGTTACATCCAGGGAGACGCTTCCCTTACGACAGTCCCAACAGTGAGAACAGGCGCTCACAACGGGTACAAAATCTGCAGCTATCAAGAGTTCAGATGTTGCAGTCATGTTGGGCTTGAGTTACGTGAAGATGTTAATATCTGTGTTTAATTTTCCACCACAGCAAACTTTTAGATGCATTCTTAGTCTTTATCTTGAAGCATCACTGAACAAAAGCCTTTAGAAGTGTTATGCGTTGTCATTGTATGTTTCTATACAATGACAAGATTAGTTCTCTGCATTTAACCGTTGACCTAAACCAGAATCTGAAGGGTCACAGGTCGACTCTTTTTACATTTGCAATTTGTGAGACAAACTAATCCAAAGCACATAAATTCTGATCTAAAATGCTTCACATGATGAAAAACAAACAAACAGGTCACAAAAATCCATTTAACCACAAAAGTTTTCCACCATTAAACGATTGTGCACTTTCAGATACAGATTTTCTCTTTTTGACTGAAGAGTGGAAACTTTTTAAACCTGATGCTGGTGACAAAACACGCTGACATATTATTCACATAAACTCATCCAAGACTTGAGCGTTTTATTATTTGCACTCGTGCATTTAGCCAAATATGCATCATTAGAGACTAAAGCAGTGACTTTACTCTGGAAGATGAGCTTTTTCTCTGAGCCACACTCGCCCCATGTTTGATTCAAATGGAAGTTTTTCTGTAATAAATTTAGCGGAGCTGCAGGCCATTAAAACGCAGCCCAGGAAAGAGTTGGGAGAATGTATTAAATTATGTTATACGACTCACAGCTGGGCCCCGCAGAGAGAAACCAGAGAAAAGAACCTAAATGAAGTCCATGCAAAATAATTGGCTCCACATTTAAAAAAAAAAAAGTATTTAAATGAAACTCCAGTGAACGTCTGAGGCTTCGTTATAACATGAGATGCTGCGTTATATTACAGGTTTGGGGACAGTTAAAGCTTCAAGCTGTCAGGCGTAAACATTTTCTGTAAATGTTTTATGCGCAATGCATTAAATCGTAGTTGTTTTGACTTAAACCAATTTGTCGTCTGCCTAAAAGCCCATATAATTTTTATACATTTGAAAATGATGCACAAAAAAAAGCAATTTGATACAGTGTGTATTTTATCTTTTTTTTTTAAGAGACGAATCATCAAACTTCACCTGTAAAATATTAGATCTACATGGTAGTCTACTCATCTTTTAGATTTAGCTGCCTCCTAGTTGTATAAATGAAATGTGACAGAAACAACCTGTGCAAAATATTAAAAAAAAAAGACAGATTTGAGATTAAATACAGTAATTGAATTCCCCTGCAGGGACGAAGAAAGACAATGTTTGAAATGTTTTTAGTATCTCAGCATGATGAGGGTCAGGTGGCCCTTTGCTCTTTGTCACTTTAAATCTGTTACAGTCTAAAGTCAAAATACAAAAGTGTTTTTATTATTATTTTTATTTTTAATTTTTACAAATTTCAGGAGAATTATGTAGTTTGAAAGTGAAACCTTGTCAGAGCAATAGACTGAAAATATTTTTTGTCCAGATTTTGATTTTTTTTTATCTAACAATGAAACAAATAAATAAAACAAATAAAAATTATACTGTAAAATAAATAAAATGGCAAAATAAATAAAACAAAATAAGTTAATTTAGTCTAATCCACTCTTAGTGCTGATATTTGCTGAACAAAAGAAACCAAACACTAGATAAAATCTTAAAGAAGCTAAATGCTAAAACTAGCAAAACACTACAGAAGACTTAAAGTAGTAATGATAACTAAAATCTAATGTAGCAAGAGACGTGCTACATGTAGAAGTTATTGTGGCTGTGGATGAGTGGTTAGAGCAATCGTCGTCCATTGGGAGAGTTGGGGGTTCAGATCCACCAGCAGTCACATGCTGAAGTGTCCCTGGGCAAGCAATACACCTTATTGCCTCTGATGTGTGTCCCATCAGTGTATGAATGTGATAAAGCTCTGATTATTCTTAGATTCAGGTTGTTTTGTAGACCTAGCTCGCTGTGTGGATGGGTAAATGATTGTGTTGTACTTTGAGTGTCTTGATAAGATAGGTGCTGTACATTTACCATTTAACACAAACAAAAATAAACCTCAAACTAAAATCTAGTGCAAAATACTAGCTAAAAGTAGCAAAGGGCTAGCTAATATTTGCAAAAATCTGTTTTAAAGCTAAATGCAAAATGTAAATATAATTAGGCTGCTCAAAGGTAAAAGTAGCAAATGCCAAAAGTAGCAGAATGATAGCTAAAAGTAGACAAAAACCTAACTAAACATAGCAAAGAGGGCATGCAAATAAGCTAAAATAGTCCAAAATATCAAAATTAGAAGCTAATATTAAAATACTTCCCAAGAAGTTAAAAGGTAAAAGTTGCAAAAAAGTTCCTAAAAGTAGTAAAAGGCTAGCTTAAACTAGCAAAATATCAGCTAAAAGTAGCACAAGGCTAGTTAGAAGCTAATAGTGGCTATAATAGTGTACACTAGCTTGTGCTCGCTATAGTGGCTGGTTTCACTTTGACCATGAATCTAATCTTTAAATCTTAAAATTCCCTTTGTCTCTTCAGGGGCGACCGGCATGTGAGTACTGCAGAGTCACCAGGGATGATATCAAGAAGGCTCTGGGTTTGAACTCCATCCATACGTTTGGAAGTAAGATTCAGACAGACTGCGCTGACCTTTGTCTGTTTTAGTCAGACAAACTGCGTTAAAGCTCAGAATGACATGTGTTTTGTTGGTTCTAAGATGATCTTTCCCACCCTGCAGAATTTGTCCACAGATTTTACAAAAGCCAACTGTAGTTATTGGCAGGTCTCACACTTTTTTGTCCTGAAAGGACGTCAAATTTTTAAAAGCAAGACACATAATTCAGCAAAAGTGTGTAAAAATTAATACTTCTCCTCAGGTTGTATTCCATGGCCATGTTTCGAGCTGCTCGGAGTTGAGGACCCCCGGATCTGTCAGCACTACGTTCATGCACCAACCGATGTAAAGATTGAGTTTGTTCATGAGCCGGACCCCAAATCTGACGCCGCCATTGTCTCCTGGAAGCCCAGTCTTTACGGTACGCTGATGCAGACTGAAAGATTAAAACCAGCCTCGGGGTTTCAAAAGTTAAATGGCACATCTATTTTATGAATGTTGTTGGACAGCTTTTTTATGTTGGTCAAAATTCCCCTTAAGTTGGTGAACATGGCCATGCAATGTCCTCCCAGTTGATTTGTAGCTGCAACATCTTAGAGATCCCTTCTTCCAGATCAACCAGAGGGACTTCATGGGGTTCCCAGGCCAGCTGTGAGATATACTCTGTCCAGCCCAAACCACCTCATCTGACCCTTTACAATGTCCAGGAACAGATGTCTCAATCCATCAATCCAGTCTCCATCTCTCCTCCCCACCTGTGATCAACACCTGAAATACTTGAACCCCTCTCGTTGGGGCTGTGGTTGATTCCCAGCCAGTTGAGGGATGCGTCACACTCGGCTTCAGTCCCCGCTGGAGGTCCTGGCATGAAGAGACCTACAGGACCATGGAATCTACAATCTGAAGCTCTTAAACCAGAAACACTCTGCTCCATGGCTGAACCTAGATGAACACACTCAATCAAAAGGCACGTTTGGCTTAATCTAACATTCACTGGAAAAGAGCCGGACTCTTTACTGGTAATGCAAACCAAGCTCTGGTTGTATGGGGACCAAATGGCCCTTGGTAGGGGGTTCTGAAACCCCATACCTCTAAAGTGCATTCCACCTAACACCAAATTTTTGTCTGGGTAAATATTTTTTCATAAACCTTATGTCACTAAAGCAGATAAGCTCATCAGACACCAGTTGGGAAGTACGAGGCTTTGGGTAGTTAGGGATGGCAGAAGGTGCTGCAGCACCCTTTTGAGCATGCCAGAGAACATCCATGTCCAAATACATATTTGTGTTGCCTATGCAGTCAGTTTGTTTATGCATTCATGTAAGAACAGAGGTTTCCTAAACAATCTCAAGATGAGTCTATTCTTTCAGAAAGTTGTGGAACTTCTCGGACTGGAGCTGTCACGCACATAGTTCGGCATAGCGTGATGTGGATTGTGGAATGAGTCATAGGTGTGCAACAGAGTTAAAGGTTTCATGCAACGTCCACTAAAGTGAACTTTGTTGTTCTGTGCTTGCTGCAGGGCTTGCCTTCTTGCGAGGCTTTCAAGTGTCGATCCAGGCTTTGGGAGGTTTCACTTTTGCCTGTCAACTGTTCCTCTTTCACCGCAACGTTTCCCTCTCGCCATCAGATGCTCAGACGGTAGGAAAGAGGGCTTTTACTTCCTCATCATTAAGATACGCTCTCCCATTATTCTCCATGTATGATAAGGGTGGACCTCTCTACATCAGAGAGAAGTGCCCAAAGGGATGAAGATATAACCTTCACTTTACTTTTGAAACGAGTCAAAGTCGCTTCCTCGTCTTTCACAGTTTTACAAGTCGGACCCATTCTCTGGCCTCACCCTGGGATCCCAGTATGCTGTTACTGTCATGGCTCTGCCGGTTCCTGAGCAATGGGAGAAGTTTTATCACACCAAGATCTTCTCTACTCGCTGTAAGACACTGTGGAGCTCTCAGCTTCACATTATCTTAAGAAGTGCAAGACCATCTGAATTGTTTGATTTCCCTTTTTTATACCTTATTAGTTATGTTGGTTAGACATCTCATCCCTTGAAGTTAGTTCTTTTCTGAAGAACATAATTGTGAATGGTTGTTTTTCAGCATGTGCAGAGAAGAACGGCCTCGAGCGTTGCAAACAAGGTTAGACAAACAGTTTATTGTTCAGTCTAATACGGTAAAAACATCTCGTGTTCAGATGTTGCTTTTAAGTGAAAGTTTCTCATCGTGTGGTTGCAGACTGGTACCCGAAACATATTGAGGTCCAGCAGGAAGGTTCTGTCGTCACCGTGACCTTCAGCTTGGCTCCACCGAACCTGGACATCAGGCGCTACTTCTGTCGGTGTTACGCGAACGGCGTGAAGAAATACACGACCATAATCCCCGTGAGCGTTTTCGTTTGATTCTGCGTTCAGACGTTTCTTCTCCCGTTTTTACTTTTTTTTTTATTTCTTTGCAATCGATCCACTTCTGCAGACTTGGTGCTACTTTAGTTGTTTGTGCATGAAAATGTTTGGCTCATTCAGCTGATGGGCGCCATGATCTTTGATTTTGATTTTTTAAATAACAATTGTGACTTTCAAAACATTTAACTTTACTAACAATATTCTGTCCAGAGAAACACGAGATCTTTTCAAGTCCTATAAAAACATTTTTCTTATTTAGATCTATTTTAGAATACTGACTTAAGGTTGTTGTTTTTTTTGTTTTGTTTTTTTTACATTACTTTTATTTTTGAATCACTTTTAACTTTTAGCTATCTTTTGCTACATTTAGCTTTCAGCAGTCCTTTGCTGCATTTAGCTGCTAGCTGTACTTGGCTACTCTTAGCTTTTAGGTAGCTTTTTGCTGTTTTCATAGCCTTTTAGCTTTGCCAGCCTTTAGTTACCGGTAACTACTTTTAGCATTTAGTTAGTATTTTTCTACTTTTAGCTTGTCTTTTGATACTTTCAGCATAAAGCTAACTTTTTACTACTTTTAGCTTGAATTTAGCAACTTTTAGCTTTTAGCTATTGATCTGGGCTCCAGGAGCTGCTGTTTGCCGATGACGCTGCTCTCGTGGCCCACAGTAACCAGCCATGCAGCGTATTGTGTCCAGCTTTGCAGGCGCTGCCCAGCACTTAGGTCAGTCTGAAGAAAACAGAGGTGATACACCAACCAGCACCTGGTGAGCAGCACCATCTCCCTCACGTCAACAATGGAGAACTGAAAGATGTCCAGCAGTTCACTTATCCTGGGTTCATCATCTCCTCAGACCCTAAGCTCAACAATGAGATCGACAGTAGAATGGGCCAAAGCTTTGGCAGACTCTGCAAGAGAGTGTGGTCAAACAAAGACCTGAAGACGAGGACCGAGGTCAGTGTGTACAGAGCCCATGTAGTGACAACCCTCCTGAATGCCTCTGAATCATGGGTCACCCACCACCACCATATACAGCTCCTCGAGCGCTTCCACCAACGCTGTCTCCACTTCATCCTCAGCATCCACTGGAGTGACTTTTTAACCACCGTGGAGGTCCTCCAGCAGGCGGAGACCACCAGCATCGAGGCAATGCTGCTCAAGGCTCGTCTACGTTGAGCAGGGCACATGTCCAGGATGGAAGACCACCGCCTACCAACGATTGTGGTGTATGGCGAGCTGTCCTCTGGGTGGTGCAAGAGAGGGGTGCCACAGAAACTCTACAAAGACCTCATCAAGGTCTCCCTGAACGCGAGCCATATCGACACCCAAAACTGGTCCACGCTCGCCACTGACCGCGACCGACGCCTGGCGGTCAGCCATCCACAAGGCGGTGGGCTCCCTTGAGACAGAAAGACGTGCCAGCCTGGAGGACAAGCGAAGCAGGAGAAAGGACAGAGCACCCACTCCCACCCCTGACCAGACATTCACTTGCAGCCACTGTGGCCGAGGCTGCCGCTCCAGGATTGGTCTCTTCAGCCACCAGAGGGCCTGCAGTCGTGGACACCCTTCATGATCTTTGGAGACAAAGCCAAGACAGAGGGAGAGAACAACTTTTAGCGTTTAGCTATTGATCTGCTTCTTTTAGCTTTAACCACTCAGTTTCAGCTTCTTCAGCAAATACAAGCAAAATCATTCAGCTTTCAGCGTTGGCTCTGTTGTCAGTGAAAGTTACATCATGGACTCTTTGCCACCTAAGAAAAAAATCACCACCTGAAAATGTCTAGTTTTGTTTTCACCTCTTCTTAACGTCATTAAATAATTATTTTACTGATGGTGTGAAGTTGGCTTTAATGGGGAAGGTAGAAATTTACAGTTGCATTGTTACAGCACCACCTTGTTGCCAATACGCCACCATCAAACTAAAATACAACATAAACTTCAATGAGATAATGCTGTAGGAGGTCACATATATGAAAGTAATTAAGTTGATTAACAATATTGCTAATAAAGTAAATTAAGACTGTTCTGTGATTATGTGACTTAGAACTAAATTAAAAAGTCTCTTGATGACTAATTTTGAGTTCTTGGATCAACTTTGTGGAATTATATGGTCTGTCCTCAGAAGGTCATCTGAGACAAGATGGACGGAGGAGGTTAGATCACTACAATGCAATGAATAAAATCAAGACATATGTAACATGTAAAACACACCTCGCTGGTTGACCTTTATTTAGAGGTAGAAATAAAGTCCTTAGTACAAATTTTAAGCCTTCATTCAACTCCTCAACTCAAAATGGCCTTTTCTGCTGCCATGTTATATACTGCTCACGCTTCATCAGAGGGTGCATCTCCTTTTGTGCACCAGCAAAATCGACATCCCGCACATTAGTTCCTACCTAGAACCTTTCTAAATAAATGTCCTAATGACGTGAGTAATAATACAAAATAAATACATGAACTAAAATTACAGCAATAAAATTTGGTCTGCGACACAATCGCAATGAAAGGGTTAATTCCCTCTGCAACTTAAATTACAGAGTTTGCCTTTGATTTAGGTTGTTTATGTTCTGATCAAACATATCTGATGTGCATAGTTCCGTTCCACCTCATGTACCACATGTGAATGACAATAAAGAACCTTCAAACTGTGGACATACTTTCTGTGTAGAAACAGCGCCCCCTGTGGCCAAATGGAGTAAATACAGAATCAGAGCTGCAAAGCTCAGTGTCTTTGATACTTTTCAGATTTTACAATAAAAAAGGCAAAGATTTTTACACAATATGCTGGCAGGAAGTTTTTAGCCATTAAAAAATAAACAAAAACAAAGTAAAGTGCTGGAGTTAACTGCAGCGCTAATGAGTTTCTGTTCCTGTTTATGACAACCATTGTTCTGTCAGTTTCAGCATCTATTCAGCTTGTCTCCAGTTCTGAAGGGAGGTTTAATATGTTTTTTTCTGATTTACTTCAGGATTCCTCAATAAACAAAACTCATCACAGCCATCAGCTGACTGGCCTTCAACAAGGAACCAACTACACTTGTGAGGTGAGACTTTACCAACCTTTGAGCATCTTCCACCAAAAGGCAATCTTTGTTTTGTTTTCAGACATTTACCATTTATATTTTGGTTTTGAGCCATCTCACTGGTCATGTTCAAATATCGAGGTTTGAGAGTCGTATGAACTTTGGGGACTGTACCCAGGAGCAGAACTGTTTTGTCCTCATCATCACAATTTGTCTGACTGAGTGGCTCAATAATAAGTTGATAATTAAGTAATCAAAGTATAATTTCCCAGATTAAATCACCTTTGTTGCTAAATATTTTCTTCGGTTGCAGATTGCGGCAGATGTAATTGATGCAGTGAGGAAAACCTTCAATATTTACGTCATCGGCAACCGGAAAGGTAGAAGAAACTGTTGCTGCTTCTGATCCACTTAACTTTCACAACTCATGGTGGACGATTTGAAGCCCTTTAGCTTTTATTAAGAAAACAAAAAGTGCTGTTATCGCAGTAAATAGTGTCTATCTGTTAGCTGTGACCACAGCCAAGGATTCATGATGTGGAAAACCTGTGCCAGCACGTGCTGTTCCTCCTTAGAAGCAGCCATCTGACATGAGTTATAACTTCAGGTCGCACGAAGACTTTAAGATCTCAAATATGTCAGATATACGTGTAATTTATGAGCATGTTATGTTTCAGGGTGGAGTTAAAATTACAAGTGTTTAAGAAGGTTGATTTACCAGTTGCGTGTTAGATCAGCTAAAAAAAAGCCAATAGATGCCAAGTTTACCCACAAACAGGATTCTGGAAGTGTCTCTGCAAAACATGGTGATTACTATGGGCAAAGAAATTCTGTCTTTACAAGGTCCCTCCACAGCTAAAACCAAAGACCAAAGTAATAAATCAAATAAGAAATTAGCTTAACTCTTAATGTTCTGTCGGCGCTGATTCTGCAGCCCGACGGCCTGTGGGTAAAATCTGTTTCTGAGTCCGGTGGTCCTTAAGCCTGAGTGGACAAGACCTTGTAATAAAATAAAAAGACCAGATCTGCAGGACATTTCAGATGACTTGGAGCAGGGCTACTCAACTGGCGGTCCAGGGGCCAAATCAGGCCCACGGGTGAGCTCAATTCGGCCCTTCATTGGGTTCATATTTAAATAAAACTAGATTTTAAACCATAAAACAAATTATTTAATGCCATTAACAGCTGGACTGGCCCCTGAGCTTTTGGCTTTCAGTAACTGTGGCCCCCTGAGCATTTTAGTTGAATAGCCCTGACATACTCTGCTTTTGTCACTACGCACGTGCATGAGCATCTTCTTACGTCAAAGCTCATGCTCAATAATCAATCAGTCAATATGTCAATTTTAGTTTGTGTTGATCAGAAGCGACACAATCTCAGAAAATCCATAAAATGAGGATTTGCATGTTTTAGACAACGAAAGTTGTTTTTGGCCTCTCGTTACAGCTGCTCCCCCCTCGGAGGAGGCCTCTGACCCCCCCTCCCTGGCTGTGGTGCTCCCACTGTGTCTGGCTGTGGTGGTTGTGCTCGGAGTCTTCCTGGCTGCTCTCCGCTGTCAGAAGTCCAAGATGCGCAGGAAGAACCGTGACATAAAACCAGGTGAAAACACGAACCAGAGCACGTGATGAAAACCCGGCTGTACACGATTAATCTGCTAATCTGCTCGTCCCTGTAGAGATTATTAGGCTGCACGAAGAAAATGGTACCCAAGAGGAAGTGGTGTCGTTGCCCAGCGCCCGGATGACTCCACCACATCTCCTGATTTGCTACAGCAGCTGTGACGGTCCCTCTCATGTCCAAGCTGTCATGCATTTAGGAGCCTTCATACAGCACCACATGGCAACCCGGGTACTCTGCACATGTTTGTCATTTCTGCAAAACTGACTAAATATTTTGAGTTTATTAGATTAGTATGAGTTTTGCTGAATTACTGTTTATGTTTTTGTCCTGAGGCTTTGCTTGCGTTTCTTCTCAGGTGTGCCTGGACCTTTGGGACTCCCTGGGTGTGGCTGAGGTGGGCAGTATGGCCTGGCACTGTCAGCAGATCCAGGAGAGCGACTTCGTCCTGGTGATATGTTCTCAAGGGTTCGGTAAAAGACATAAGCCTGCAGAGCCAGAGGTGGATGAAGAAGATGAGGAGGCACCGGATTCTTACATTTCTGAGGCTGTCATCCGGATTATTGGAGCAGAGGTGGGCCGAGCCAAAGCCAGGGGTCAGGACCTGTCCAAATACATGTCGGCTATTTTTGAGTACTCTGAGGAAACTGACATCCCCACGGAGCTGAGGCTGGTGTCTCACTACACGCTGATGAGCGACTTACCGCTGCTCTTCTCCCACCTTCATGGAGTGGCCCTGCACAGGCCAGGGAGCTACCTGAAGATAAACCACATCACAGAGGAGGGCTTTGCTTCAGTACCTGCAGGAGCTGCTCTGCAGCAGGCCATCCACGAGGCTGGGTACGTCATGAGGGCCAAAAGGCAAAAAGACCAAATGAACTGAGAGGATCTTTAAACTATAATACCAAGTGTGTTCTCAGCATAGACAAGGAGTTGGTTCTTAAATACATGGTACAATGCACTATGACTTGTGTATTACACAATTTATGCATCCAGTTTTTTTTTTTAATCAAGGCCAAATAGATAGTTTCCTACAACCTGTCTTCACTTAATGCTGTTAGTCTGCAAAGTAACTCATTGAGATTACAGTATTTAAAAAATGACAAGTATTACAGATTAGTGTTTACAGTCGTGCTTTATTTATCTGTATGCATTTCTAATGTTATTGTTTAAAAATGAAGAGCTTCTAGCCTTTTGTACATTTATATTGATGTGAGGTATGTAAATTGCATTGTACTTTTTGTCCAGATTCACATTCTTGTGTTTTGAGCATCTATTAAGGCAAACAGAAAACCTGTTCTGTCAGTTTTTGTTACAAATACTGGTGTCAAAATTAAATTAAACTTTAGGAGTTGCAGGATGAAGAAAACCAGGTTTGGATTAATTTACGCTTTATCTGAATAAAAGCATGTCATCTGAACATCTCATTCGAAATGGAACTGGTTTGATTATTGGAAAATAATCACAATAATAACTATCAAATTTTTTCATAGTTACTATAGAAATTGTATAAACTAAGCTTTTTTTTTTCAGTGTGTTTAGGACTGACTCAGATCTTGTAAAAGTTGCCAGATAAAAAAAAATACAATTTTTTAGTATAGTTTAGATTATCAATTTCAAATTAATAAAAATGCCATTTAAAGTTCTCATTTGATAAATGTGCCTAGTAATAATAATAATAATCATATTTATATAT